>WSFP011353930.1:0-34614 GCA_009831015.1 Picea engelmannii | reverse complement strand
GAAGATGCCACATGGGATCTGGTTTCCATTCTAAAATAATTTCCCCATCTCAATCCTTGAGTACAAGGTTGTTTTTCAAGGGGGAGGGCATGTTAGGTACCTAACCTCCCTAACCCCTTGCATAGGTAGAATAATATGTTTTCTATGTAATAAATGTTGAAATTAGTAAATAAGGCCTATTTTATAATGTGAGGGCATCTAATGTAAGAACACTTAATAGAAGTTTCCACTTCTAGAAAGATGTTCCTGTAAAATGTTCTCTATTATATAGAAATTGTATAAATAGGAGTAGAAAGCAAGGGAAAATTTTGTCTTGAGAATTATTTTTTAATTGAGCTCTGCTATGTTGGAGCTTTTCCCCTTGAAGAGGCAAGTGAACTTGGATTTCCATCAATAAAGGTATCATTTTAGGTTTTATTGTTCTCTATTTTTCATTGTTTCTACTGGTATTCGTCATAGTTATTATGTTCTACTTTGTATAACACATATGGTACCTTACATCAAGTGAGTTGGAGGAGATATCACTTCAGTTCAAAAAAATTCCTCCTTCAATGATCTCATATACCATTGGCACCTAGCCTATCCTCATATGAGTTTCATTTTTATATCCATATATATTGCTTACCAATTGGGTTTCCCATGTGTATCCCAAACTAAGGTATATGGTGGGGAAAATCTTACTACTTAAAGATTTGAAAGTCCTCCCTTCTTCATACCAAGGTTTTTTAAGGATTCAAATATTATACCTAATTATAGTATTCTAGGAAACTATTTTGGTTTGAAATTATTCATACATATAGATATGTAGCCAAATATTCAATCAAGAACATATAATTTACTATTAAAAATTGCAAATTTTGGCAAATATTACCAATTTAATCATATTTTATGTAAAAAAAAGGTTAATTTTAATAGGGAAAATGGTAAACTAGTGAATACACATGTTTAAAAAATGGTCAAAAAATATCCAATCGATGGAATTTCTCCCCTAAAAAATACCCTGCTTCACACTAATCAACAAGGATGCCATAGAAGTTATGGCCCTGAGTAAAGACTCTCAACTACTCGTTGGTGAGGTATATCTCAACCTTTGACATCTTATAGTAAGATTAAAAATCAATTGATGTGAATGTTCCAACACGCTTCCCCTGGTCATTTAAAATTCTCTTTGTGCTAACATTTTTATGTTATATCAGTATCTGATCACTTTAGCACAAGGCATTGTTGGAGATCTAGTTGCTACATTATGTATGAATACTTTTTTTTAATTTTTTTCTATGTGAGTTCTTATTATATTTCATCCAAGTTATCATCCTCCTTGATCCCTTTACCTTATTTGACCAAATTGAATAGTTCATTATATGTGTGCCCCCATCAATTCCATTAGTGTATGAGATGTCTGGAAAAATGGAAAATTTAACATCTTTAAGAGTTTCGGCTTCCATGATTAACTTCCTTCCCTTGATAGATGTGTTCTCCTTTTTAATTGATGATCCTACTATTGTGGGGGTTTGCATGCCTTTTGGTGTTGTTTCCTAAATAACCTTTACGATATCAATTATATCCTTCTATTTCCCCTCTATTGGTTTCTCCAATGTTCCTGTCTTCCTCCAATCATATCCTTTAGTATCCATATAGAAATTCCTACATGGTAGCACAACACAAAAATATGGCATGTAGAGTTTAGCTCAAGAAATTGAATAAAACAAATTTATAACTTACTTTTATCAACTCGAAATGAAAACTAGTCTTAAGGATGGTGATGTTGAACCTTACTTAAGGTGCATGCTATCATAATAGACATAGAGCTTGAATTTTAGCTGAGATTTGTAGTTCAAACCCATGTCTCTCAAAATCAATTAAAAAAAAAATAAAGTAAAGTGGATCTCATGCAAGTGGATCTCTTGGACACACACATTTTTTTGACTGTGGGATGAAGTGTTATACCGGGTATTTTTGCAATCACTAACTAAATTAAAAATAAGAAAAATTTGAATGCATATGGATATCACTGCAAGCTAAAACAAAATAATGCATCTAACTAGCTCATTAAAAAAAAAGATTATAATTGAATAATAGTGTTTTGAAATGGAATACTTGGTTAGTGAAGCTAATGGATAGGAAACTATTTATGGGCTATAACACTCCTAAATGATTTGCAGTTTCAAGTATTACTAGGGGAACCAATTGTTTCTTCAACACATAGACTATTCAAACATATGAGCTTTATGTTCAACTTCAAACATTTAATTCAAAAACTCAAAGGGAAAGATTACATTTAATTGTAAGTTCAAAAGGTGGTGGTTCAAGTTATGGAACCATCGAATTGAGCCAAGAAAAGATTTTCTTTAAAATAAATTTAATACGCAAGTGACATGTATATATTAAAGAATCTAATTTGCACTGTTAAATTCCACACGTGAAGAGTTTGAAAGATAAGTTGGGCTGGTTTCATAATCATGGCTGATTGTAAAATTGAGGCCCATTCTAACTATATTTTTGAGAGGGAGGAACTGATACAGACATTGGTCCTGACCATGAAATAAGAGTTAGATTTTTTAAGGAGGAGGCCCGATTCAAAGTTTTATACTGATTATAAATATGGAATCCTTATGAACATTTAGTGGAAAGAAGGCCTAATTTTGAAAATCTAGTCGATCAAGATCGAGATCTAAATAATTTTCAAAATAAAGGCTTCACATTCTAGAGAAAGAGTTTGAAGGTTGTATGGAGGCTTCAAATAAAATTAGAGAAGTGAACAAAGGATTGTGACAAGGGAGTATGACTTCAAAATTGGGACTAATTGAAAATTTAGGACCCCTTTTCACTATATTGTATGGAGGGAAGGATCAATTTGGAAAATCATACTCATCACAAATATGACCAAGATTTAGGAACTTTGGTGATGGAAGGGCCTGATTTGAATGTTTGGATATATTAAATAATATGTCCTTCCACGGTTTAGGATGAAATCTCAAAGAGGAGTTAAAACAAAAGGTTCATCGAACTAAATGAAAATATCGAATAGTTTGAATGATGATAAGAGGTCCTTGTTATAGCAAAAATTGTAGGTTGGGAAAATCCTGACACAATCCACAAGATGGTTAGAAATATAATAATACCTACCCATTGTCACCTTAGGTAAGTACTCCCCTCGCTTTAGTGAAGGAGAAAATCATACACAAGGGGGGTATCCCGGGTGATCCTAGGGGGAAATGAGATGGGAAGAGGAGTAATGGAATATGGTTCCCCTATAGGTAAAACTAAGAAGTGGAAGATGACTTGGGAACAAGTCTTGGTGATGGTAAATGGTTTCCAAATTCTCAAGTACCTATAGAAGAGAATTGTACTTGTCTGAGACAAGAGAAAAGGAAAGTACACAATCCCAATATTCAAATATACAAGCAAGTGAATCTTTCCGTCCTATATAGAAGAAGTAAACAATGATGTAAATAAGAAAGTAAGTGATAATATAATATTCTACATATGTCATTGAAATTCAAGTAAAGATACAAGAGATTAAGCTAGCAATGACTAGTATAAATAAAGTAAGATAAAGTTAGACTTTAGTGACAAAGTAAGGCTGTTAAGAAATATTATTGAAGATATATTATGACAACCTTATGGATGTAGAAAAAGGTCACTACAATAGTAACATTCAACCACCAAAATTCACAAATAGACCACCCAAAATATGCACTAAGATTAGTAGATTATTATCGCAGCTTATTAGCAATTTATGACAGTTGAAAAGTGAATACGAGAAAGAAGTTTAGATGAGTTCATTGCAGCCCTAATGTCTGTTGAATAAATTTTATAACAGAAATAGTATTTCCTTGACCAATCAAAATTCCCTAGTGGCTCAAGCAAGCTATTAAGGAAAATAATTGATTCCACTTTAGACAATTTGAATATCTCGTAAAATCACGTATTCCAATGAAGTAATTTATTTATCCAATGAAATTTTCATATTAGTGTTTTGTATCTATTGGGTAAATGGAGTCTTGGATATAAGAGTTGGATCCACAACATCACTAGGGGTGTAGGCACTTCTACTCCCTAGAGCATGCAAAACCAACTAAGGTAAGGCTTACATCCTAGCAACCTTCTAAAAACAATGGCTTACCAACTAGTAAATAACATGAAGCTTGGTGGAAGGTGTATTCCCTTATACTCCTCCAAGGTTTGAGACAATAATATCAATGAAACTAGAAGAAAACACCAACAAAATGCTTAAATTTCCTTACCAATTCCAAAATAGCAAGATCAAACCCTAGATACCAAGAAAGATCCATCCATAATTAAGAGAACAAGCCTACAAGAGGTGTGCACCACCTTAGATCCACAATATAACAAAATAAAACACCATAATATAATTTCACAAGAGAGAGATAATCCAAATTTCCCATGTAGGGTGGAAATTTCAGCCAAGTAGTCTTTCTCACATGAGAGATATATGTTCAAATGAAATGAAAATGATCCATATTTATACAAAACTCCTAAAACATGATTGTCCAAATAAATTCAGGGTACACCAAAAAGTAAGGAGGTCAACCCCTTTAATTTTCTCCTTTACAAAATAATTTTAATTTGCATATGAAGAAAACACTAAAACTATGACGTCAACCCCTCCTAGGGTGACATCTTGGCCACTTTGGCAAGACATTGAGATTGAGGATGAAATAGTTGGGCACCCAAAAGAATTCCCTTCGGGCATTGAGATCTTGTCTCAAAGGTACAAGGGGTATTCCTCATCAAAAGTGCCAATTTTCCATAAAAAATTACATCACCACCAAAACCCTAGCCCTAAGGTGACATCAATCCCTCCAAGATGAGTTTTTAGCCTCTAAAGGAAAATCGTTGGGATTGAAAGGGATAGGTGAGGTCCTCCAAGGTCTCTTCCTTTTCCTCCAAAGGAAACATTCACCTCCTATATTGACCCAAGGTATGGGCCATGGCATCCAACCGGTGGGATTCATGTCCCAATGAAGGCCCAAGTTGGGCTTCTTTCTCGAAATCATCCATCAACAAGGTCCTACAAAGATAGACAAGTACGCCCTCCAAGGATCTCAGTCAAATCATCATGGAAATTAAAAACATTTTAATATAAGAGCCACCTAAGCATGTAAATCAAAAACTACCTCATCAAATTAAACAAGTTCTCAAAGACCCTATGCAATTTTCCAAGGTCATTTATGGGAGGATTGACAAGGTGACCTATTGGGTGAATCAGTCCTTAAGTCAAGGAGTGTTTCCTAGGTGGAAACCTCTCTAATTCACGTGGATAATATGAAGTGGATGGGGGGGTAAGGATTTTTGGCATGGGGTTTGTTGTTCTTGAGATTACACTTAAGGATCAAAGGATAATGCCAGACATCAGGAATATAAAGGAAAGTTTTGAAAGGTGTTTTTTCTTCCGTTAGCTATATAAGAATTAATCCTCAAATGAAATTAATGACAAGACATGACCGAGGTTGTCTTTTGTCATCTGATTCAATTTATAAAATCAAATGATGTGGGAGAAACTTACAAAACTGTTAAACAAAATGAGGCATCAATACAAGATGAATCTTACCTTGTTTACAGTAGAAGAAAATAAAGAACGCACCCTTGAAAGGATATAAGATATAGTAATCCAAGTATCTTGCAAGTCTTGTATTTACTTATAGAAAATACAGAGGAAAAATTTCGTTCTTATCAAACAACCGATAAAATGTGACTATAGTAGTAGTAGTATTAAATTGCAACCACTCACTTATCAAGGAATGACATAAAGAAAATCTAGAAAAATGAGATACAGGAGAAACACATAACTCAAACTGCACAAAGGTTGGAATCTCAGTCTACACTTGTATTAATTATCACAAAAGGAGAGTTTTCTCTATTACATCTGCCAAGAAGCAGCCTGTGTTAAGTCTTCAAACTATGCATTTATACAAAAATTATCTCAACCCTAGTTGGTTGGCATTCTCGTAATTCAAAAAAAAAAATATTACAATATGTGAAATTTTTATAGTTTCATTTGCATCTTCTCTGTCTCTTCACCTACTAGAAGAGACATTTCTTCTTCTTGTCCTCCAGCTAAAAAACAACTGACCTCTAATCATGACCTGTGTGAATGTTACGAACACGTTGTCTCATTTGTTCCTAGATGTGCTGGATTTTCCTTCCTCGACACACTGAACACATCTACCTACGAACTGCACCACCAACCTGGAAGGCTCTGTTGTGTCATTCACCTCAAAAGTATATAACTTCTTTTCTATGTGAGGAAACATATCTTCCATTCTCTTGGCTTCTAAATATATAGAGTGTAGCCACAGACTAGGATTGACTATCCACTTATTAATATGGATAATGTCAATTTGTTTCAATTTGGGGATTGTGGCTCGGGCTTCTTCCATGCTCATCTTGGAATGAAGTTGATTCTTTGCATTATAAATTTGCCTCAAGGATTTAGAGATATTGTCTATTTCCATGTCCATTGACTCTTTTTCAAGTGAGGAACATGCCTCTTCACAAGCTTTCTTTACTTCCTAGGTTAACCTTTTACTTTCAACTAAATTGGCCTCCCAGGTTTTCAGTATAATATCACCTTGAGTTTTCTCTGAAAGAGACAATCTAGTGGCCCTGGATACTACATCCTTTGCAGCTGATAAAAAGACCTCCTAGAATGTAACCCGATCTTCAATGTCCTCTCTCTCCTTAAGGTTAATGTTATTTAAATAATGGTCTGCCACCCGATAATAGTTTTGAACAACTTCTACTTTAGTCAAAAGGTTTTGCTAGGATGATTCCATCTTCTCATGCACCTTCAATGCCTGGGCTTGGAAAATCACCATATCCACTGCCATGTTATCAGTCAATTTTACTTTAGCCTACAGTTGTTTGACCAACTCTTCCTGTTGAATGGCCGGTTCTCTACTTGCCTGTGAATTTTTATGCATTTCATCAAGACTGATTTTGATTTGTTGGATTTCATGTCTGTCATAGGCTCTGATCTTCTCAAAAACTTTATTCATATCATTTCTCATACTTTTTCCATAGTCTTTATGTGGTTTTGCAGATGTTTCACCAACAAATATTTTTTCTTCATTTGTTCTGTTATATTCCCAGTTGAACATTGATTTTTTGTGGAAAAATATCCCAATGTTCCTTCTACTTCCATAGCAAATTCTACCTCTAATAAGGCCCAACCATCTTATAGAAATCTGTGCATTTTGACAGTTGAACCCTCCCTTTGGTGCATTTCTCTTTTTACCACAACACTCCTCTTATTGTAGTAGAAGAAGTCGGAAGGGGTCATTTCTTCAACCGAAATAGGAGTGTGATCCTCTATAAAAATGACTTTGGCATTCGGATTCCCCCTATTGGACTGTAAAGGTGTGACCAATTTGATAGGGCTTCCTATCTTGGTGGATGGTTGTTTCCCTGCTATGTTTGTAGCTGATTTGTCTGGTGTGGACAACGATTTCTCTTCACCCTTTTTTATCAAGCTTTGGCTTGAGATTTAGTTTGATCATCTTGTGGATTTTATGATGTTGTATTTTCTTTATGTGTCATAACCTTTGTTTTCTCCAAATTTTCCTGAATGTCTCGTCCACTAGAACTTCCTGTTTCTAATTTATGGTTCACAACTTCCTGTGTTGATGGAGATGTCGGGGCTCCTCCCTGTAAGACTTTAGGCAATCTATTTCTTCAGTGTCTTTGAAAATTATAGAACTCACATAATTCTTCTAGAGACAGAGTTCAGACTCGGATCAACACTTCCTGATAAGATCTTTCTCCTCAGAATATCTCATCCTGTGGGGAGTCTTCATGCTCGTATCTTTTCATATTGTAATGAGCCATGTGATTTCCCACGATCTTTTGGGGATTATGCTTCTTGAATTCAATATTAACAAGCTTAATGTCTTCTAGGGCCGTGACCTCTACCTTTGAGTGGCCGAAGTATAATAGTGAGAACACACCAATCTGCAAAGGAAAGGCGGGCAATACTTTTTTCTATGTTGCCTTTAGTTCTTTACTAATTCCTCCTAGCACAGTTTGATGTACCACCTCTATGCACACCAATCTATCTAGTAGAAACTTGGGTAAGGCATGTGGAGGGACGAAACATCCAAAAACCATGATATAATAGAAATGTTCTTCAATGTACCAATATGCTATTTTTCCCAGGTTGGTCACTATCCTGTCGAAAATCATGGGAGGTGGGAACCCATATATAACAATATGCATCAGCACCACCACATAGTTACAAATTTTGTAGAATAAATCTTCTTCTTTATCTTCCTAGAGTTTGGAGTGATAGAAGTGTATTGGTTCAGCGTTGGTTGGAGTCCAACTCCATCCCATCAAAGTAAATGGCGTCACGAAACAAACAGAATCCATAATATAAGAAGACATGTAAAATGAGGCAGGTTTCCCTTTGTCTTTCAATGACCGATATTATGTGATTTCCCTGACCAAATTGTCCAATAATATTTTGTCCCAATAGAAGGAGTACCCCTCTACTACTGTATGCATGATTAGCACCCATGGGGATAAGAAATGAGCACAGATTTACTTCCTGAAAATCCGACATAACATCATGGCTACATACATCATGTGAGTCTCTAATGAGGCAACAACATACACACCATGGGTGTCTGCTCTAAATTTCTCAGGACGTGAAAACCAATCCTTGATCAAGTCGGATAGGTTCTTTCCATACTGCACGTATTATTTTTTGTCAAAGTCCGTTAAGAAGGTGCCATTATAAATTCAATTGGGAGCTGGGGATAATTTGTACATCACCTGGAAATGATCTGGTTGGAAGGAACCAACTACAACCCTTTGTGAATTGAAGATACTCTTGGTCAAGAGGTTGACATTCTCCAGTGCCCAACCAATCATATCATTATAAGTCATGATCCTTTATTCAACTCTGATTGAGAAACATATTTGTATCTCATATCTTGGGTTTCAGTCACCTCATCGTCTGAATCATCTGGGTAGTTAATAAATTCATATTGTAGAATATTGAATACCTGTGTCCAGGTTTTCATGGTGTCTATGGTTATGGGTGACATGTCTGAGAAGACGTCTTTGTTTAGGTTTGATATTTCACCAGACGCTTTAGTTGTTTTTCGTGGAGCCATGATATCACAAGTTCAAAACTCTGTTACCTATTACAGGAAATGCACAAACTTCTTAGCTTGCTCAAACTTGCTTTTCTATGAAAACGCAAATGAAATTCAAACTTCGATATCCTTTTCCACTAAATGAGTTCAGTTATGAATACTTTACTGATAGTGCATTCACTTTCCTTAATGAAAATATTTAGGCGGTGGTCAAAGATCTTATTTGAAATGATTTTCATAGATCGATTATTAATGTCATTAATGTCTAGTGGTTCGCGATTAGAAATTTTGACAAATAACATTTGAATTTATTCAATCTATGATTAAGTGAAAAATCAATCACAAGATAATCCTCATTAATGCATTAGTTAATCACATTTATCGTTAAGTGTTTATTCATATTTTCAGACCTCGGGATTTTGGTAGTTGCTCGAGACAGGATCCTCGAAACGCGAAATCGCGAAGTGATTAATTAATTTTAATCATTTTTTATCCAGTAAATAATCATTCTTATCTTCAAGTATTTCAAGGTTTCATGCTTCATGATATTTGAGTGCAGTGGATGGAAAATATCTGAACTCCGAAAGTGTGAAATTATTTAATTAAGTATTAATCAATATTAACTTGTTTAAAACAATTTAGATCTTTGTTATCTATGTGCTTTAGGTGTCAGCAAAACAACTTTATGGACGTTTTGATAGGCCACTACTCGTAATGATGTGTCAAAGCTTAGGAAGGTATATGTTTATGATGACTAAGACCCTTTGAACACTTTTTAGATATCAATATTTTGGAGTTGCTATATGGTGAAACGCCCAAAGTGTGAAACTTCGAAATCCAAAACTCTAAAGAAAGTCTCTAGAGGCTTGACATTTTTAACATTTAGGAGGCTCTAAATTTTTTGGGAAAGAGGGATTGTTCGATCAATGAGAGATTTTGATCGATGGTGGACCTTGAATACTCGTTAAGGATAGAAGGAAAAAATGATTTATTATTGAAGTTCGATTTTGAGATGAAGTAAAAAGAAACAAGGTAATGTTTCAGACTTATTATTTTAAAAGTGTTCCAACGGGGTTCATGACATACAAGGGTTTGTATTGTCTCAGTTGTGGGTGCCTTTGTAGATGTTGTGTTGCACCTTCCTTTTAAATTCATCCTTTCTCCAATCCCATTTATTTCCATTAATTTTTTAAGATGTTTTCAGGTTGAATCCAAGGTGGGACTTCTACCTAAGCATTAAAATCATTTCCCACCTTGACTCTACCCTAGTCACACTATGCTTCCCCAATTTGAATACAATGTGTGTGAGTTATACATAGGAATTAAAATCATTTCCCACCTTGACTCTACCCTGGTCACACTATGCTTCCCCAATTTGAATACAATGTGTGGGACTTCTACCTAAGCATAAATTTTTTTTCCCACACACACTCTACCTTGGTTGGAATTTTTATATTGTTATTTTTCACAGGTCCTATCAGTTTCTTATGAAATAAATTTCATTGTCCTTGGGATCCTTGGGCGATCATATAGAATGTTTGTTATTGGTTTTTATCTTTTTTCATCTACAAACCTCTAGGATTTCAACCCCTTCTTTCCATGAAATGAGGTGCAATCCCTTCTTGGGTCAATACACCCAAAAATACCAAAAGATAAGGAGAAGAAAAAGGGGTGAAGTTTGAAGAATGGAAAGTATGATCGGGAATGGAATGATGACTCACCAAGGAGATATCCCATTAGAAAACCCATCCCTAAGGGTGACCACTTACTAGCACACAATGTTCTATAATTCCAAGCAGTTGTTTTATAATAAAAAGCATATTTAAATGCAACATACTCAAATGCCTCAAATATTAAAGTGACACTTACTACAATACTTGACTCTTACCTCATGGATAAATACCCATCGTCTTATGGAAGAAATCTGACGTGGTTGATGCCATCATCATGAATCCAGGATGTGTGATGGTGAAGTGGGTATATGTATATTCATGTGGATGCTACCAGTCATTTGTCTTTGGGTACTCCATGTTTGCAACCTGAGGTTCTCGAGAAATAATCTCATTAGTTATCCCTAGGAATTGGGGATAACATATGGCTCCTAATCAAGGACATGTACTCATCTTAGAGTGCATGAGAACCTCAACATCTCTTGGTATGACCTATTCCTACACTGAAACATAAAATATTAAAATATAGGGTGGATCAATTACCATTTGCTCATATATATCAAAAAATAAAATCTAAAAAATAACAACTAATCTAAAAAGTTTTTATTTTTATTTTTTATATAATATAATAAAAGAGAAGCATGTAAATAAAAAATGCAAGAAGAGAAAAATAAAATGCAGCTAAACTACCATGATAAATCAAGATCAAAATGCAAGAAATCAATATGACCTACCTGCTTACATGGGGCCTCGGCCCTGAAGAAGACATGTACCTTGAATGTAGGGTTGGAGAAGAGACCCATCCACTGGTAATGGCATCTTTCTCCCATCCAAAGCTGACACGTAGTACTTTTTGTTTTCAAACTTCTTCTTGATGACGTAAGGACCAAGACAAGAGTTTTTATTCTTCTGATCATATTTGGGCTTTCCCTTCCTATTATACAAAATGAATTCAAGACTTCCTTTGATATATTTGATGTAAGGTATATTCTCAACATAGGGGTATGAAGGAGACTCTGTGTTGATTGCATCTTTAATAGTCGTCTAATGTTCTTTTTCCTCTTTCTCTTCTTCTTTCTTCAATATTTTGATGGACCCTGGTTCCTTCCCTTGAAATTTTTCCAACTTTTCTTTATATTCTTAGGTTCTTGGAAGCAGTGTGTCTATATAATCCTCCTGCATGAAAATTAGATCATGTGGGTCATATTCAATGGGTAGTGAATATTCATCAAATTCATTCACGTTGATGTAGTTAGGATGGTCCCACTCTATAACATATTCCTTGTCCAATCATCGGTTGTAAAGAACCTCAAAGGTACCATTATCCATGTGTATTTAAGCATGAGTGAGGTCCATGTCAAGGAATCCTCCAAGAGTGGCATCCCAACTCCTCAATAATAGAATGCCCCAAGAATCTAGAACATGAGGATGCTAGTGTGAGGAAAATCCACCATATAGAACTTTGCATATTCTATGTGACCATAAACCTTGACCTGATTGGAATTGATTCCATAGAAATTTCCATAATGTCTAGTTGTCTTGAGGCGAAGTTGCCCCATAACCTTTAAGGACATCACATTTGTTGAGGCACCTGAATCTAACATGTCGTTTTGTAAGACAATATTATGCATCTGTAAATAAAGGTAGAACATAGGGTTGGGATCGTTTTTTTATCCAAGGTACATGGTGTTCAATATTATCATAGGATATTATTCCTTGACTAGAACTTTCATAAACTTCAACACTTCTCTTCTGACGGAAGGGATCTTGCACATTTCTATCATTGGGACTGTCATTTTAATTTTCCTAATCATGGTTGGTACATGTATATTCAACTGAATCTCTTCTCCCATGTCGGTTTTAGAAGCAATTCTTGAACTTGAGGTGGGGGTGGTGGGGCCACCTTCTTTGTTGGTTAGGGTGTGGTTTGCGTTGACTAATTTGAAGCTGGATTTGTTGGCTGAGGTAAAGTTTTATTCTTTGAATTTTGTGGAGGAAAGATAGGAATATTATTCCTTCTTGCATAAGTCAGGATATAACTCTTTTTCAATTATTTCTTATGATCTTCAATATAATGAATAATTGCCCTGAGTCATCCTTATCTAGCTCCCTTTCTTTGGGATTCATTGATTTTTTCTTGTACAACACCTGCAGGTCTATCATCATCATCATCCTGAAAGGAAAATATTGTATACATGAAATTGATATTGTCATTAGATTCTTCTTCTTGTCTTGGACACTCTTCCTTTGGATTAGGTTCTTGGAAAGGAGAGCACCATGGTAATTCCTCCATGTTCACCATCCTGATAGGGTTTAGTGTGTCAGGAGAATTTTCCTCTTGTTAAGGCTTTTCCTTCCAACATGTGGGTTCTTTCGTGACGAATGGATTCCTGGGAGAAGACTGATTCCTTTCCAAAGTTGTCAACCGGCTCATATCTTTATTTTGAGTCTAGAAAAATTGAGTATTCATATGATTAATCTTCTAAGCTATGAGACCAATTAGATCCGGTGCAATGTTTGTAGTTGTTTTATCTTTCAGTTTTATTTTGGCATGGGGATACTTAAAAGGATCAAACTTGGAGCACAAAATATTCTCCTCAATGTCTACACTATACTCTTTTTCTTCTTCCAAAGTGCGGGGTTTCGTGTCCCTTAGGATGAAACCAAATTTTGATTCAAAGGCATTGACATAAAGGAGACGAGTAGTTGTTGTGGTAGGTCACAAATCCTCAGGGATTTGGTTCTACAATTTATCAAATCTGGTATCAAACTCACTAATCGTTTCATTCTACTTTTTCTTTATATGGATGAACTAATTCATTATCATATCACTATCTTTCTTCAGTGACCACTTTCTTTTTAAAAACCTAGTGAAATGTTCATATGTGGTGAGGTGATTATTTGGTAAGCTGTCAAACCACATTTGGTCATCTTTAGTGATAGAAGTTGCTAGCAACTTCATTGCAACATATTTGTTTTCCACTCCTTCATTCAAGATGTCTCGATCGATGGCATGTAGATGTTTTTCTATGGTGATTACATTGTTCTAAGAAAACTTTGGAAACCATTTGTTGATATCTTTAAGCATGGTATTGGGAAATACAATGATGGATGCCATGTTTAAAGGCTTATAGAGGTCATTCTCTCAAGTATGTTCCATTGGTGCAAGCGAGAGATTGCCATGAAAGTTTGTTTGAAAATGGGGGAATGAAGAGGAGACCTTCTTTGGTAGATTTTGGAAGGTTTGAATCTTCCAGGGGAAAGGGTTTTCTAGAAGAAGGATTTTGGAATGGTGGATTTGCCACATGAGTCTTAGCGTATCAAGGAAGAAAAGAGAAAGGGAACTTCCCTCAAGTGGATCCATCAAGAAAGCTAGGGGTAAAGGAACTGGGAACAAATCTTGCTAAGATGTTGTTACGGTACGAAAGAGAATTCAAAATCCTCCCAAGTAATGGGGCCAAAATGTTATCGTACAAATTTTAGGTTGGGAAAATCCCGACCTAATCCACAATATGGTGAGAACAATGGGAATACCTACCCACTGCCACCTTAGGTGAGTACTCCCCTCTCTTTAGTGAAGGAGAAAATCCTACACAAGGGGGGTATCACGAGTGATCCTAGGGGGAAATGAGATGGAAAGTGTATTAATGGAAGATGGTGCCCCTATAGGTCAAACTAAGAAGTGGAATATGGCTTGGGAATAAGTCTTGGTAATCATAAATGGTTGTCAAATGCTTAAGTACCTGTAGAAGAGAATTGTACCTACCCATGACAAGAGAAAAGACAAGTACACAAGCCTAATATTAAAATGGACAAGAAAGAGAAGCTTTCTTTCCTGTATAGTAGCATTAAAAAATTATATAAATTAAAAAGTAAATAATAATAGAAGCTGCTAGATATGTCACCAAACCTCTAGTAAGATGCAAGAGATTAAGCTAGCAATGACTAGTATAACTCAAGTAAGATAAAGTTAGACGTTAGTGACAAAGTAAGGTTGTTAATAAATGTTATTGAAGAGATATAGTGACATCCTTATGGCTGTAGCAAAAGGTCACTACAACAGAAAAATTCAACCACCAAAATCCAAAAATGGACCACCCAAAAGATGCGCTAAGATTAGTAGATTATTATGGTACCTTATTAGCAATTTCTTATAGTTGAAACGTGAATACGAGAAATAAGTTTAGATGAGTTTGTTGCAGCCCTAATGGATGTAGCATAAATTTTATAAAATAAATAATATTTTCTTCACCAATCAAAACACCCTAGTGGCTCAAGCAAGCTATTAAGGCAAAGAATTGATTCCACTTTAGACAATTTGAATATCTCGTAAAATCACATATTCCAATACAATAATTTATTTATCCAATGCAATTTTCAGATTATTGTTTTGTATCTATTGGGTAAATTGAGTCTTGGATATAAGAGTTAGATCCACAACATCACTAGGGGTGTAGGACATTCTACTCCCTAGAGCATGCAAAACCAACTAAGGTAAGGCTAGGAGGGTGTAATCCTTTTTACTCCTCCTAGTAACCTTGTAAAAGAAATGGCTTACCAAGTAGTAGATAACATGAGCCTTGATGGAGGGTTTATGGCCTTATACTCCAAATTTTTGAGACAATATTATCATTTAAACTAGAAGAAAACACCAACAAAATGTACAAATTTACTTACCAATTCCAAAATAGCAAGATCAAACCCTAGTTACCAAGCAAGATCCATCCATAAGAAAGAGAACAAGCCTCCAAGAAGTGTGCACCACCTTAGCTCCACAATATACCAAGAGAAAACACCATAAAATAGTTGCACACGAGAGATATGATCCAAATTTCCCAAGTAGGGAGAAAATTTCATCCAAGTAGTTTTTCTCACATGAAAGAGATATTTTCAAATGAAATGAAAATGATCCATATTTATACAAAACTCCTAAAAATTGTTTGTCCACACAAATTCAGGGTAAACCAAAAAGTAAGGAGGTCAACCCCCTTTACTTTTTCCCTTTAAAAAATAATTTAATTTGCACATGAAGAAAACCCTAAAAATGTGACATCAACCCCTCCTAGGGTAGTGTCTTGGTCACTTTGGCAAGATGTTGAGCTTGAAGATGAAATCGTTGGGCCTCCAAAGGCCTTCCCTTAAGGAATTTAGGTCTTCTATCAAAATTATAAGGAATATTCCTCATCAAAATTTTCAAGTGTCCATCAAACATTACATCACCACCAAAACCCTAGCCCTAGGGTGACATCAATCCCTCCAATATGACATTTTATCCTCCAAACACAAATCATTGGCCTTGCAAGGGATAGGTGAGGTCCTCCAAGGTCTCTTCCTTTTCCTCCAAAGGAAAAATTCACCTCTTGTACTGCCCCAAGGTCTAGGCCATGGCATCCAACTAGTGGGATTCCTGCTCCAATGAAGGCCCAAGCTAGGATTGTTCCTCCAAATCATCCATCAATAAGGTCCTACAAAGACAGAAAAGTACACCCTCCAAGGATCTCAAGTCAAAGAATCATTGCAATTAAAATAATTTTAATATAATATCCACATAAGCATGTACATCAAATTAAACAAGTGCCTAAATACCCTATGCAATTTTCCAATTTTAGGTATGGGAGGGTTGAGAAGGTGATATATTGGGTGAATTATACCTTAAGTCAAGGAGTGTTTCTTAGGTGGAAACCTCTCCAAGTCATTGGAGAATATGAAGTGGATGGGGGATAAGACTTTTGGGCATGGGGTTCATGACATACAAGAGTTCATATTGTCTCATTTATGGGTGCCTTTGTAGAGGGTGTGTTGCACCTTTTTTTTCAATGCATAATTTTTCCAAGCCCATTTATTGCCATTAATTTTTTAAGATGTTTCCAGGTTGAAGCCAAGGTGGGACTTCGACCTAAGCATGAAAAACAATACCCACCTTGACTCTACCTTGGTCACACTATCCTTCCCCAAGTTCAAGACAATGTGTGGGACTTCTACCTAAGCATGAAAAACATTGCCCACACATGCTCTACCTTGGTTGGCATTTTTATATTGTTATTTTTCATGGGTCCCATCAGTTTCATATGAGAGACATTTCATTTTTTGTCGGGATCCCTAGGCGAGCATACTGACGGTTTATGATTGGATTTTATATTTTTATAGCTACAAACCTATGCACCTTCATCCTATTCTTCCCATGAAATGAGGTACAATCCCTTCTTGTGTCAATACACCCGAAAATCCCAAAAGTTGAGAGGAAAAAAGGGTGAAGTGTGAATAATTATAAGTATGATTAAGAATTGCACGATGAATCATTAAGGAGACATCCTAGTAGCAAAACCATCCCTCAGGGTGACCACTTACTAGGGACCAATGTCAACCATCAAGGTGAAATACGAAAAAAAGCATAATTTTCAAGCAGACGTTTTATAATGAAAAGCATCTTTAAATGCAACATACTCAAATGCCTCAAATATTAAAGTGACACTTCCACAATACATGACATGTACCTCATGGAGAAAGACCCATCATCTTCCAGAAGAAAGTTGATGTGGTTGATGCCATCATCACGAATCCAGGATGTGTGGTGGTGAAGCAGGTATCTATCAGTGCGTGTGGATGTTTCCAGTCATATGTCTCTTGGTACTCCATTTCTACAACCCAAGGGCCTTGAGACATCATATCCTTAGTTATACTTAGGAATAAGGGATAAAATATGGCTCCTACTCTGGGAAATGTACTCATTGTAGAGTGCATGAGAACCTCAACCTGTGCCTACACTGAAATATAAAACCGTAAAATGTACGGTGGCTTAATCACCCTTTGCTCATATATATCAAAAATTAAAATCTAAAAAATAACAACTAATCTAAATTTTTTTTTTTTTTTTTTCATATAATATGATAAAAGAGAAGCATGTAAATACAAAATGCAAGTAGAGAAAAATGAAATGCAACTAAACCACCATGAGAAATCAAGATACAAATGCAAGAAAGAAATATGACCTACCTACTTACATAGGGCTTAGGCCTTGAAGAAGTGATGCAGGAGCATCGTTAGCGAGCACGCAGAGCAGGACCACTCAGCACTTGGGAATCTTTTAGGAATCTCAACGCTAGCAAGTACGACGAATATTTTGAAGCACACCTGAACTCAGCACCGGTATATATTTTGAAGCACGCCTGAACTTAGCGCCGAAAAATATTTTGAAGAAGGCTTGAACGATTTCGAGCGAAGTGGGAGTTTCCACTCCTTCTCTAGATTGTGACTAGACTAAGATAGTCGTTAGGTTAGGTTTTGGAGTAGACAAGTAGTCAAGGGGAACCCTAAGAACCCTTTGAGATAAATAGAGGTTTTGTATGCCCAAATGAGGCTAGCTGCAAGTTATTAGGAGATTTATGATTTTGTAATTGTTGTTTGATTGTAGTTGTAACCATTTTTATTTTTGAATGAATACAACAGAGGAAAATTTATCTAATATGTGTGGATGTTGTTATTTCTTGTAAATTTCATGTTGTTTTTGTTTCTGCAAATGAATGTATGGAACTGTGAATGTTAGGATACGTTTCAATTGTTTCTCTTCTTTTGAAATTGGTGCAAGGTGTGCACACAGAACGCAAGGAGTGCATTGACGAGATCTGTTTCAGTTCCGAAGCTAAGAAGAGATAGCACGAACATTTCCCTTTGCAAGGAGTGAAAAATGACTACTGGAAGGAGTGCACAGTCACCCGCAAGAATTCAAACCTTACGTAATAACCGGTTGCAAGTTGTGCACCAAGCAAAAGGAGAATGTCAGGGGGACGAGAAGAATTATTTTTCAAGACATCCTTCGAACTAAGTTTATAGAAATCCTGAGAGAGAAAGGAGTGCATGGGAATTCGAAACCCTTCAAGGACAAAGCTCAGAAGAGATAGAAATTTTCATAAGTGTTAATGAGATCCAAGAGTCGGACTCGCAGGAGGATCAAAGGTCAAAAACCTTTGAAGCCTTAGAAAATATTCTAAGTTGGAAGAAATCTGAAGCTCGGGATGACGAGAGAAAGTGGTCGTTGGATCACAACGCAAAGGATCAACAGTCTTCTGATTAAATACAAGGTGCATGTTCTTTAATGCTTCACACACACATGAGAGAGAACCCATCGAGATTTGAGAATTGAAACTTCCGAAGTCTGGAGTGTCGGATTTTCAAAGTTAAATCTCAGTCATTCAATCATATGAGGCAGACTTGATCCGTCAGATCATCTGAAGTTAACATTAGGCATTTGATCAATCAAGTGAATCTGAGCCGTTAGATATTGTGAGTTCAGAAGGAAGCAAGTTTGAAACTTGATATCCCTGAAGCACGAAGAGCAAGAGAGCTGAAGTGAAGCTAGACTGTTACATCCAGAGGGGTATGTGTCGGTGGGTCGTGAGATATAGATGAAGGAAAAGGTGAGGCATTGAAACTCTTGAAGCCCGAAGAGATGAAGAAATGAGGGTCATCAATCTGTTAGTGGACACTTATCAACATATCGTGAGCTCTCGGAAATTTGTAGCAGGATTTTGAGTTTGAGAACTGAGATTATCAAAGTCCGAAACCCGAAGGAGATATTGACCATTAATCGAGAGGAGGATCAGAGGATCGTTGATCCAAGTTGAAAGTTCAATCACATGAAGTGAAGGCAAGATCGTTAATCATGGGGATAGAAGTTTGTCGATCATCCGCTCCAGAGGATTGGAGTATGGAAGAAAGTGAGGTTTGAGATTTGAAAAACCCTAAAGTCCAGGGACCCGTAGAGATCATAGTCATTGATTGAAGGGGACATGTGTCAGCAGATCTTCTGCTTTGAAATATTTCTCTGCAAAGCAAACCAAGACTTGAGATTTGAGAATTCTGAAGTCCATAATTCTGAATTGACCACAGTTGTTGATCAGGAAGAGGGAGATCCAGACCATTGATTCCAAGGAATAGATTTCAATCATCCATATGGAATCACCATCAAGATCTTGAGATCGACGGACATATCACATTGCAGGGAAAGGAGTTGTGCGGACTTTAAAAAGTTGAGGGTGGGCTGCAATCCATACTGTGGTTTCTCTAGGAAGACATGTGGAGGCTCCAGGAGAATTGTAGGCCCAAAAGTAGTTTGACCTCAAATCACTTGTGGTCGTACCCACAATCATGTGGTCATCACCCAGGCTCACATTAGAGGAGGGGCCAAGAGAAAAGACGCTAACGCCCGATACTCGGATATTTTCACAGAGCGCGAGAGGGAAGGTCATGGGTGTCGTGAATCTTGTGTAGGGAGTTGAGGGGACCAATGTTTAACATAGAACGAGGCCAATAAGGTTTCATAGAGTCACCAGACTCCAGGATCGAAGATCCTGACCGGGAGATATTGCAGCCCTTAGGAGAGAAGGGGGTTTAATTCAAGTGGTATCAAAGCTAAATTTTTTCTTGCAGGTAGCAGGAAAAAGAGGAGAGACAAAAGAACTCAAAGTTTTACTTTGTGTGTGACAGACAGTCAACACAATTCAACCAAGGAGACGAGTGGAACCACCTTTATCCAATCAAGCTATATAAAGGGAGATGCGAGAACTTTGTGAAATATTAGAGGAAATGGAGGTAGTGTAGAGGAGAGCACCTGATGTTGGAGACATCAACGATGCAAAGAGCGAATAAGTATAAGCCAAAGAAGTTGCGGGAGAGGATGTTGTCAAAGAATGCTTGCTGAGAGAAGTTTCTAGATTGGGAGGCAGAGCCAAGATAGAGGTCCCTATGTATGAAGGAAATTTAGATGTTGAAGAGATGCTAGATTGGGTAAGATCCATGGATGAAAATTTTGACTATGAATATGTCGATGAAGAGAAAAAGGTAAAACAGGCTGTCACTAGGATAAAAGGGCATGCAACACTGTGGTGGGATGAACTGCAAACTAAGAAGAGAAGCAAAGGAAAACAAAAGATAAAGAATTAGGACAGAATGGTCGCCAATCTGAAGACTAAGTTCATGCCCAAATATTATCAGATCAATATGTTCAGGAAGTTGTAGAACCTGAGACAGAAGGGTATGATAGTTAAGGAGTACAGAGAGGAGTTCTATAAACTGAACATCAAAACTAGAAAATGGGTATGAACTCTTGCTGAGAGAAGTTGGCTAGAAAACAAATCCAGTGAGGAAGATGTAAAAGACTAGCCCCAATCAAAATCAAGGGAGTTACCCATGAAAGAGCACATAAGTCTAAGGATGAGACTAAGAAACTACATAGACACTCAGAAAGAGGAGGAAGTTCCCAAGGAAGATAGGGTGGTGGAAGAAGTTCTTCTAGAGGAAGAGGAAGAAAAAGAGGAGGAGAAGTAAGATGTTATGTCTGTGGAAAGACAGGACACATGTCTTGTGAATGTCCCAAGAAAAATAAATAAGGAGGAGGTGAAGCTCACATTTTAGAAGCACAGAGAGGGGATGTTGAAGTGGAAGGAGCAGAGAATGGAACATCCCTGATGTTGAGGAAGGTTCTCTTAAAACCAGAGGCAGAGGTTCAAAAGCTAGTGTAGAGGAATAGTCTCTTCAGAACAACTTGCAAGACTAAAGATAGAGTACGCAAGGTGATAATTGACAGTGGGAGAATGGATAACTTAGTATCCTTAGAGATGGTGGAGAAATTGGAGTTGGAGACAACTACACATCTGAAGCCATACAAAGTCTCATGGTTTCATAAAGGACACCAGGTAATGGTTACTAAACAATGCTTGGTTGAATTTAAGATAGGAGAATATATAGATGAAATTCTATGTGATGTGATTCCCATGGATGTATGTCATATTTTGTTGGGAAGAACATGGAAGTTTGACAGGAATGTCATTCATGATGGGAGGAAGAATACATACACCTTGGAGAAGAATGGTAGAACACACATGTTTCTTCCAATAGAGGAGAAGAAAGTGAAAGAGGAATCCAACACAAGCATACTTCTCATGAGTGGGAAGGAACTCCTGAAATAAGTCAAGAAAGAACAAGAGATGTAGTTTGTTGTGGTGAGGAAACCTAGAGTTATCCTTACAAGTGCTTCAAAGGATGATTTGCCTGTAGAATTTCAGGAATTGTTGGATAATTTTGCTGACATAGTGGTAGATGAGTTGCCTAACTCATTACCACCTGTCATAAGTATCAGCCACCATATTGATTTGATACCAGGAGCAAGTCTGACAAACAAAGAAGCATACAAATTGACACCTCGAGAGAATGAGGAAGTGAAGAACCAAGTCCAGGAATTGTTAGACAAGCATTTGGTCAGAGAGAGCTTGAGTCCATGCGTAGTACCAACTGTGTTGAGTTCAAAGAGGGATGGAGGATGGAGAATGTGTATAGACTCAAGAGCCATTAACAAGATCACCATCAAGCATAGATTTAATTTACCAAGAATGGATGATTTAATGGACTGTTTAAGTGGAGAAAATTTGTTTTCTAAAATAGATTTGAAAAGTGGATATCACCAGATTAGAATGAGAGAAGGTGATGAGTGGAAGACAACCTTTAAGACAAATGAATGTTTTTATGAGTGGCTTGTTATGCCATTTGGCTTAACAAATGCCACGAGTACATTTATGAGGTTGATGAATGAAATAGTGAAAGATTTCATTGGAAAGTTTGTGGTTGTATATTTGGATGATATACTGATCTTCAACGGGACTAAAGAGGAGAATTTGAGACACCTGACACTAGTGATGAGGAGACTATAGTAGGAGAAGTTGTTGATAAATCTGAAGAAGTCATCTTTTATGAAGACAAAACTCATTTACTTGGGTTTTGTGATCTCTTCAGATGAACTGAAGATCGATCTAGAGAAGGTGAAAGTAATCAAAGAATGACTGTCACCAAAGAGTATGTTTGAGGTAATGAGCTTCCATGGATTAGCAAGTTTCTATAGGAAGTTCATCAGAGACTTCAGTGGAATTTGTGCACCAATGATGGATACAGTGAATAAGAAGCACAAGTATTTTAAATGGACATAGGAGGATGAGAGGAGATTCAACATACTGAAGGAGAAAATAACTGAATGACCAATTCTGGTCTTGCTGAATTTTGAAAAGACATTTCAGGTGAGATGTGATGCAAGTGGAGTTGAAATTGGAGCGGTTTTGAATCAGGATAACAGACCTATTGCCTATTTGAGTGAGAAGTTGAATGAGACCAAGAGAAAATACTCCACGTATTATAAGGAGTTTTATGCCATAATTCAAGCCTTGAAGAAGTGGAGACACTACCTTGTCCCATAGGAATTTGTCTTGTATAGTGATAACTAGGCTTTACAATTCATAACCAGACAGGAAAAATTGAATCAGAGGCATGAAAAATGGGTTGAGTTTATGAAGAATTTTACTTTTGTCATAAAACATATTGTTGGGAATGCTAACAAAGTTATTGATGCATTAAGCATGAGAAGTTTGATTCTACAAGAATTTCAGGTGAAGACCTTGGGGTTTGAACACCTTAAGGATATGTATTTTGATGATATAGATTTCAAGGAAGCATACGAAGCATGTGCAAATATTGTTCTGGGAGACAGAAGCTAGTGGACAGAGTACATGATTCAAGAGGGATTTCTATTCAAGGGAAATCAATTGTGCATACCAAATTTCTCAATGAGGGATAACCTTTTGAAGCAAAATCATAGTGGAGGATTAACTGGACAAGCCATGATAAAACATTTGCACAGTTGATCACTTCATACTATTGGCTAGGTATGAGAACATAAGTGATAAATATTGTGAATAGATGTAGAATCTACCAACATGCAAAAGGAAAAAGACAGAGCATTGGATTTTATCAATCACTGTTAATACCAGAGAGGCCTTAGGATGCAATAAGCATGGATTTTGTGTTGGGACTTACAAGAACTCAAAATTTGATTCCATATTTGTGGTGGTGGATAGATTTTCAAACATGGCACACTTTATCCCATGCCAGAAGACCAGTGATGCAACACATGTTGCAAATCTGTTTTTCAAGGCAGTTGTGAGACTTCACGACCTACCCAAAAGCATTGTCTCGGACAAAGACACAAAATTTGTTGGTCATTTTTGGAGAACACTGTGGAAGAAGTTGGGGATGGATTTATCCTTTAGCTAATCTTATCTTTCTCAGACAGATGGAAATATTGAGGTGGTAAACAGAAATTTGGGAAAATTATTGAGGAGTCTAGTCACTGAGCATCATAATCAGTGGAATCAGATTTTGCCACAAGAAGAGTTTGCATACAATGACTCACCAAACAGGAGAACTGGAAAGGACCCATTCCAAATATTGTATGGAATTCAACCCAGGGGAGTATCTGAGTTGAGAGACTTGGAACAGAGTGAGATCAGGAGCGTTGGAGTAGAATATTTTGCTGTAGAAATGAAGAGAAAAAGATTTTGCTGCAGAAATGAAGAATCTCCATAGCCAGATCAGAGGACAGTTGTAGAGTTCTAACCAAGAGTACAAATGAGGAGCTGATCAACATTGTAGAGAACTTCAATTTGAAGTAGGATATCAGGTTCTGGCACATCTCAAGAAAGAAAGGTCCCCTAGGGGAACGCATAACAAGTTAAAAATGAAGAAGATAGGACCATGTAAGATCTTAAGGAAGTTTGATGCAAACTCCTGTGAGATTGAGCTTCTAGATGATGTGGGCATATTGCCCACATTCAATTTTTCAGACCTGTATCCTTATAGGAAAGATGACACAGAGGGATCATAAGATCAAGAGAAGATTCAGTCGGAGAAACAAATGCTTGTAGCAGAAAGACCATAGATGGAAAAGATCGTTGATCATAGGATTGGAAAAAAGACCAGGAGGAAGACCTATTTCGAATATCTGGTCAAGTGGAAGGGACACCCAATAGAAGATGTCAGTTGGGAATATTAAGTTGACATCCAAAAGCATGGAAAGTCGGTGTAGGAGCTCATGGACAGGAGTCCATGAATTTTTGTCAAAGGGAGTATGATGCATGAGAATCGTTAGCGAGAATGCAGAGAAGGACCACTTAGTGCCTGAGAATATTTTCTAAATCTCAACACTGGCAGTTACGACGAATATTTTGAAGCACACCTGAACTCAACAATGGGAGATATTTTGAAGCACGCCTGAACTCAACACTGGAAAATATTTTGAAGCACGCTTGAATGATTGCGAGAAAAGTGAGAGTTTCCACTCCTTCTCTAGAATTCGAATGGAATAATATTGATCTACGTGGATATCGATGGCCACCCACCTTTTCCAATTGGCTCAAAACAGTTTTCTGACAATTTTGGTAATTTACTATTTTTAGCAGTTTTCACTTCTAGAGCCGTTTTGAGGCCCTAAACGGTTTTTTTTTGGAAAAATAGGTTTGAAATATGTAATTTACTTCTAAATTGGGTAAAACGAATCTCCTCGATGATACCTTTCTAACGGGCTATCAGACACCTAAAATGGAGATCGTATGCAAAAGTTACGACCCCGTGAAGTTGATGTACTAACTTACCCAAACGGGGCCCACATGACTTTTGGCGCATCATCTCCTAGGGTTAGGTTTTTGGACGTCTATGGTTTTTGGCATTCCTGTTTATTGTAAAAATGCCTTCAAAGCCTAATTGTAATCATCTTCTTATGAATGCGAGTACCCGTCACATCTCTTCTCAGAGATAAGTTGTCACCATTCTAGTGAGTCTTTCACTCTGTATTTTTACAGTCTCTGTACATTTATTTCATTAATAGAAATTGTGTATTACTGTATATATGTGACTCTTGTTATATTTCTGATATATATCTATTATATTGTTGTCTCTCTTTCAATATCTCTGAATATTTATGTGTTATATCTCCGCTCTCATTTCGTATCGAAAATAATCTGGATCAAAGATAGTCGTTAGGTTAGGTTTTGGAGTAGACAAGTAGTCGGGGGAAACCCTAAGAACCCTCTAAGATAAATAGAGATTTTGTATGCCCAAATGAGGCTAGCTGCAAGTTAATAGGATATTTCTGAGTTTGTATTTGTTGTTTGATTGTAGTTGTAACCATTTTTATTTTTGAATGAATACAAAAGAGGAAAATGGATCCAATGTGTGTGGATGTTGTTATTGCTTGCAAATTTCCTGTTGTTATTTCTGCAAATGAATGTATGGAAATGTGAATGTTAGGATAAGTTTCAATTTTTTCTCTTCTGTTGAAATCGGTGCAAGGTGTGCACACAGAACGCAAGGAGTGCGTTGACATGATCTGTTTCAGTTTTGAAGCTCAGAAGAGATAGCAAAAAACTTTCCCTTTGCAAGGAGTGTAGAGTGACTGCTGCAAGGAGTGTACAGTCACCCGCAAGAATTCAAACCTTGCATAATTACTAGATTGAAGGTGTGCACCGAGCAGAAGGAGAACGCTAGGAGGGAGATAAGAATTTATTTTCAATAAATCCTTTGAACTGAGTTTATCAAAATCCCGAGAACACAATGAGTGTGTGGGAAGTCAAAACCCTTTAAGGACCAAGATCAAAAGAGATAACACCTTTCATAAGTGTTAACGAGATCAAGAGTCAGACTCACAGGAGGAGAAAAGGTCAAAAACCTTTGAAGGCTTAGAAAATATTCTAAGTCGGAAGAAATTTAAACCTCGAGAGGAGGATTGATAGTGGTCGTTGGATCACAGCCCAAAGGATCAATAGTTGTCTGATTCAAGAAAAGGTTCATGAGCTTTAACACTTCCCACACACGGGAGAGACAACCCATCGAGGTTTGAGACTTGAAACTTTTGAAGTCCATAGTTCCGGATTTTCGAAGTGAAATCTCAATCATTCGATCATCTGAGGTAGACTTGAGCTGTCAGATCATTCGAAGTGAACATCAAGCATTGGATCAATCAAGAAAATCTGAGTCATCAGATATCGTGAGTTTGGAAGGAAGCAAGTTTGAAACTTGAGATCCTCGAAGCGTGAAGAGTCGGAGAGCCAAAGTGAAGATGGACCATTAGATCCAGAGGGGTACATGTCGCAGGGTCATGAGATCTAGAGGAAGGAAAAGATGAGGCGTTGAAACGCTCGAAGCTCGAAAAGTCAAAGAACCAAGGGTTGTCGATCTGTCAGTGGACACTTGTCAGTATATCGCGAGATCTGGGAAATTTGTCATGGTATTTTTTAGTTTGAGAACTGAGATTGTCAAAGTCTGAAACCTGAAGGAGATCTCGACCATCAATCAAGAGGAGGGTCATAGGACCGCTGATCCGAGTTGAAAGGTCAAGCACTCAAAGTGAAGGAAGAACCATTGATCATGGGGACAGGTGTTTGTTGATCGTTTGCTCTGGAGGATTAGAGTACGGAAGAAAGCGAGGTTTGATATTCAAAAAACCCTGAAGTCTGAGGACCTGTAAAGATCACAGTCATTGATTGAAGGGGACAGGTGTCAGCAGATCTTCCACTACATAAGATTTCTTTGCAAAGGAAACCAAGGTTTGAGATTCGAGAATTATGAAGTCCAGAATTATGAATCGACCACAGTCGTCGATCAGGGAGAGGGAGATCCAGACCATTGATTCCAAGGAATAGATCTCAGTTTCCCATCTAAAAGCACCATCAAGATCGTGAGATAAAAGGTCACATCAGAGGAGGGGCTGAGATAAAAGGCACTAACGCCCGATACTCTGAGATTTTCACAGAGCACGAGAGGGAAGGTTGCGGGTGTCATGAAGCTTGCACAGGGAGCTGAGGGGACCAGTGTTTAACATAGAATGAGTCCAATAAGGTTTCAGAGAGTCACTCGACTCCATAATAGAAGATCCTGACTGGGAGGTCACACAACCCTTAGGAGAGAAGGGGGTATGCATCAAGAAGTCACATACCTTGAATGTAGGGTCGAAGAAGAGACTCATCCATTGGTAATGGTATATTTCTCCCATCCAAAGCTAACAAGTAGAATTTTTATTTTTTGTACTTCTTCTTGATGATGTAAGGGCCAAGCCAATAGTTTTTATTCTTCTGATCATATTTGGGCTTTCCCTTCCTCTTATCCCACACGAATGCAAGACTTCCTTCAATATAGTTGATGTAAGGTATATTCTCGATATAGGTGTACGAAGGAGACTCTATGTTGAATGCATATTTAATATCTTTCTGACATTATTTGTCACCTTTATCTTCTTCTTTCTTGAATATTTTGATGGACCCCAGTTCCTTCCCTTGAAAAATTTCACTTCCGGAGCCGTTTTGAGTCCCTAAATGATTTATTTTTATTTTCAAAAATAGGTTTTTAATATGTAATTTCCTTCTATATTGGGCCTTAAATGAATCTCCTCGACGATACCTTTCCAATGGGATATCATACGCCTAAAATGGAGATTGTATGCAAAAGTTACGACCCCAGGAAGTTGATGTACTAACTTACCCAAACAGGGCCCACATGACTTTTGGCGCATCATCTCCTAGGGTTAGATTTTTAGAAGTCTATGGTTTTTGGCATTCTTGTTTATTGTAAAAAGGCCTTCAGAGCCTCATTGTAATCATCTTCTTGTGAATGCGAGTACCTGTCACATCTCTTCTCAGAGATAAGTTGTCACCATTCTAGCGAGTCTTTCACTCTGTATTTTTACAGTCTCTATACATTTATTTCATTAATAGAAATCGTGTATTATTGTATATATGTGACTCTTGTTATATTTCTTATATATCTCTGTTATATTTTTGCCTCTCTTTTAATATCTCTGAATATTTATGTGTTATATCTCCTCTCTCATTTCGTGTCGAAAATAATCTGGATCAAATATAGTCATTAGGTTAGCTTTTGGAGTAGACAAGTAGTTGGGGGAAACACTAAGAACCCTCTAAGATAAATAGAGGTTTTGTACACCCAAATGAGGCTAGCTGCAAGTTAGTAGGATATTTCTGAGTTTGTATTTGTTGTTTGATTGTAGTTGTAAACATTTTTATTTTTGAATGAATACAACATAGGAATATGTATCCAATGTGTGTGGATGTTGTTATTGCTTGCAAATTTCATGTTGTTGTTTCTGCAAATGAATGTATGGAACTGTGAATGTTAGGATAAGTTTTAATTTTTTCTCTTCTATTGAAATCGGTGTGCACAGAACGAAAGGAGTGCATTGACGGGATCTGTTTCGGTTTCGAAGCTTAGAAGAGATAGCATAAAACTTTTCCTTTGCAAGGAGTACAAAGTGACTGCTGCAAGGAGTGCACAGTCGCCCGGAAGAATTCAAACCTTGCATAATAACCAGTTTCAAGGTGTGCACTGAGCAGAAGGAGAACATCAGGAGGGCGAGAAGAATTTATTTTCAATAAATCCTTCGAAATAAGTTTATCGAAATCCCGAGAACGCAATGAGTGCGTGGGAAGTCTAAACCCTTTAAGGACCAAGCTCAGAAGAGATAAAAAATTTCATAAGTGTTAACAAGATCCAAGAGTCAGACTCACAGAAGGAGAAAAGGTCAAAAACCTTTGAAGGATTAGAAAATATTCTAAGTTGGAAGAAATTTGAACCTCAAGAGGAGGAATGACAATGGTCATTGGATCACAGCGCAAATGATCAACAACTATCTGATTCAAGACAAGGTGCATGATCTTTAATGCTTCGCACACACAGGAGAGAGAACCCATCGAGGTTTGAGAATTGAAACTTCTGAAGTATGGAGTTCCGGATTTCCAAAGTGAAATTTCAATCGCTCGATCAACTGAGGAAGACTTGATCCATCAGATCATTCGAAGTGAACATCAGGCATTGGATCAATCAAGCAAATCTGAGTCGTCAGATATCATGAGTTCGAAAGGAAGCAAGTTTGAAACTTGAGATCCCCAAAGCGCGAAGAGTTGGAGAGCCGAAGTGAAGCTGGACCATTAGATCCAGAGGGGTACATGTCGATGGGTCGTGAGATCTAGAGGAAGGAAAAGGCAAGGCATTGAAACACTCAAAGCTCAAAGAGTCGAAGAACCAAGGGCCATCGGCCTATTAGTGGACACTTGTCAGCAGATCGTGAGCTCTGGGAAATTTGTCACGTGATTTTCAGTTTGAGAACTGAGATTACCAAAGTCCGAAACCTGAAGGAGATCTCGACCGTCAATCAAGAGGAGGGTCACAGGACTGTTGATCCAAGTTGAAAGGTCAAGCACTCGTCTACTTCAGAGGATTGGAGTATGGAAGAATGCGAGGTTTTAGATTCGAAAAACCCCAAAGTCCGAGGACCCGCAGAGATCACAGCCATTGATTGAAGGGGATAGGTGTTAGCAGATCTTCCACTACGAAATATTTCTCTGCAAAGGAAACCAAGGTTTGAGATTCGAGAATTATGAAGTCTGGAATCCCGAATCGACCACAGTCGTCAATCGGGGAGAGGGAGATCCAGACCATTGATTCCAAGGAATAGATGTCAGTCATCCATATGGAAGCACTGTCAAGATCATGATATCGATGGTCATCTCGCATTGTGGGGACAAGTGTTGCACAGACTTTAAAAAGTCGAGGGCAGTCCACGATCCATACCATGGTTTCACCAAGAAGACACATGGAGGCTCAAGGAGAATTGTGGGCCAAAAATTAGTTTGATTTCAAACCAATTTTGGTAGCACCCGCAATATCATGGTCATCACCCAAGGTCACATCGGAGGAGGGGCCAAGATAAAAGGTGCTAACACTCGATACTCTGATATTTTTTGCAGAGTGTGAGAGGGAAGGTCGTGGGTGTCGTGAAGCCTATGCAGGGAGCCGAGGGGACCAGTGCTTAACATAGAACGAGGCCAATAAGGTTTCAGAGAGTCACCCGACTCCAGAATAGAAGATCCTGACTGGGAGGTCATGTAACCCTTAGGAGAGAAGGGGGTCTACATCAAGAAGTTGCGTACCTTGAATGTAGTGTCGAAGAAGAGACTCATCCATTGGTAATGGTATCTTTCTCCCATCCAAAGCTAACAAGTAGAATTTTTATTTTTTGGACTTCTTGATGATGTAAGGGCCAAGCCAATAGTTTTTATTCTTTTGATCATATTTGGGCTTTCCCTTCCTCTTATCCCACATGAATGCAAGACTTCCTTCGATATAGTTGATGTAAGGTATATTATCGATATAGGCATACGAAAGAGACTCTATGTTGACTGCATCTTTAATATCCTTCTGACATTCTTTGTCCCCTTTATCTTCTTCTTTCTTCAATATTTTGATGGACCCTGGCTCCTTCCCTTCTAAAATTTCCAACTTCTCCTTATTTTCATGGGTTCTTGGAAGAAATATGTCTATAGAATCCTCCTGCATGAATGGTAGATTGTGAGGGTCATATTCAATGAGAAGTGGACATTCATCAAATTCATTCTCGTTGATGCGGTCAGAATGGTCCCACTCTATAACATGTTCCTTGGCCACTCGTCATTTGTAAAGAACCTTAAATGTACCATCCTCCATGGGGATATAAGCATGAGTGAGGTCCATGCTAACGAATACTCCAAGAGTAGTGACCCAACTCCTCGATAATAGCATGCCCCAAGCATCTGGAAAATCAATCACCATTATATTCATGAGGACGATAATGTGAGGAAAATCCACCATATAGAACTCTTCATATTCTATGAGACCATAAACCTTGACCTTCTTTGAATCAATGCCATAGAAATTTCCATAGGGTGTAGTTGTCTTGAGGCCAAGTTGCTTCATAACCTTTGAGGACATCACATTTGTTGAGGCCCCAAAATCTAGCATGCAATTTTGCAAGACAAGATTATCCATCCCTAAAGAAAGGTAGAAGGGAGGGTTGGGATGGTTTTTCCATCCAATATACATGGTGTTCAATATTATCAGAGGATCTTTTGCCTTAGCTGGCACTTTCAACAACTTCAACACTTCTCTTACGATAGAAGGGATCTTGCACATTTTTGTCACTAAGACTGTCATATTCATTTTCTCAATCATGGCCAGGACATCTATATTCAATTGAATCTCTTCTGCACGTGTTGGTTTTGGAAGCAATTCTTGCACTGGAGGTGGGGGTGATCCAAGAGGCTCCCCAGGCTCAGAAAATGCTCAAAAAACAAAGTTCTCGGAATTGGATGAAATGAATTCCATTGTGACCGTCTCGTTGTATTGATTCTGGTAGTATATTCACTTTCTCAAAATGGACTCCGTATGCGAGAGTTATCACATTCTGGTCATATTCTCAAAGAGGCAAAAGTCAATGGTGAACTGGCAAATGAATAAGTGCCACATGGCCCAGACATGGGAATCCACGTGGCACTTCACTATTGGTTGGCATGTAAAAGGTATTTGGGGGTCCATGGGATTTGAACCTCTGACCCATGGCTATCTCCAAGTCTTTGGAAAAGTTTAATTACCAACCTGCCAAAAGTCAAATTTATGAAAAAAACCCACTTTCCTATAGTTTTGGGGTCAAATATACAAAGGAGGGCGCAAGGGGGCTAGGGATAAGCCCCAACATGTGGTTTCATTACATGATCATGTCCAAGGGATAATTCTGGGTGCACCCAAGGGCAGATTAGCCCAAATCCCATGGAAGGCGCCCCAAAACCAGGAGCTAACAGTTAAGGGGGCTGGCGCATAACACTTGGAGCGCTAGCACTTGGCCATGTGGCCCCATGTGACCATTGAAAGGGGGAACATGCATATCCCAAGGGGGCTACTCTATGTATTTTGATTAAAAATGGGTTTTTAACTATACAAAAGTGATTTTTGCCTGATTTTATGCCCAGAAATTGGATTTTTTGGGGATTATGGGCCATTTGAAGGGGGATTTGAGCCCATATTTTTGGGAGGAATTTGGGGATGGATAACCAACTTCAGATATATAATAACCATGCCTGTTTGAGGCCATGGAGGGCAGTCATATCAGAGTTATGCTGAAGCAAAGCCAATCCAAAGCCATTTTTATGCAGGGAAGTTGTTGAGGAGCAAACGCTTGCATACCATTTCTGGGAGCTACACTCAGTCTTTTTCAGTGTCGTCAGTTGTGTTGGATTTTTGAGGTCAAGAAGAAAATAGTAAGACCATTATGAGATCCATTTGATGTACTTTTTTTTTACCATAAAAGAATTGAAGAATTAATAAAGAAGCCTCCCCCACTGAGACAAAGGCCCTGGAGACGTAGGCAATTTTGTACCGAACTCCGTTATCAATTCTCTTGTGATGGTTTGTTGTTCTTATTACTTTAGTTCAGATCTGTATATTTTATTTTGGATGCTATTTTTCCTCATTAAATTCATCCTCTTTCATTCAGCTTCTTAAATGGTTAATTAATGCATGCAATTAATAACTCAACCATAGTCATTAAAAGATCTTTTTCAGATCAAGTGGTATCAGAGCTAGTTGATGTTTGGATTTGAGTTTTGCATGTTAACTAGGGAAAAAATACACCATGGTGAAGGCAATCTTGTTAAATAGAATCTATTGATTGGATTGAGAAAGAGAGATTCTCACAACGAGAAGATGGCATCGGAAGAAGGTCTTTCTCAGGATGAGAAAGAGTTTCGGAAAACTTTCCTTCCTATGTCGGAGATGGTGAAAGTTTTGTACGAGGATTACTTGGAACGAAAGAGACCAGTTTTGGGTGAATCTTCAAAGGGAAAAAGTGAAGAGGAAGAGGTTCATCCTCAGATTCCTTCTTCACCTCCATCATCACCTCCTTCTTCTCCTTCTTCTTCAAGTTCAAGTTCTAAATATAATGGAAAGAAACATGTTCATAAACATTATAAGGAAATGCCATTGTTAAAACTTGATCTTAAATTTGAGATACACATATATGATGGTGAAGTAAATGCAGAGAAACTTGACAATTGGATCAGGAAGATGGAGGTTTACTGCAGTGTGCAATAGATCAAGGATGAGGCCACACAAATCAAGTTGGCATCTTTGAGACTTGTAGGTACAACTCTCATCCGGTGGCAAAGAAAGTGGAAAAATGGAACACAACAAGTGGGTAAGGTATTTCCATCATGGCAAAGATTCATTTATGCACTTAGGAAACAGTTCTATCCTTTGGGTTATAAAGAAAAATCATTAATTGAATGACAATCTTTAAAACTAAGAAAAGGACAAATAGTTCAAGAGTATACTGATGGCTTTCGAAAAATGGCATTGATGTTAGATATCCCTTTACATACACAGGAAACCCTTATGAAGTATATAGGAGGTTTACCTACGCATATTAGAAACATTGTATTCATGTTTGGACCCACTAACCTTGATGGGGTTTCTGTTCAAGCAATGTATATTGAAGAAGGAAAAACAAGTGTGTCAGGGGAATCATCGTCTTCAAGGAAAGAGGACAAGAGGAAATGGCATGGCAAGAATTCAAGTGCAGTGACGAGGAAGGAATGGAATCCCTCTTGCAAGCATTGCAAGAAAGAGGGACATGATGAGGACAGATGTTGGCAGTTGCATCCTGAGAAGAGGCCAAAGTGGTTCAAGGAAAAGAAGGGAATTCAAATAGTGGCAGTGACAACAAGACCCATAGACTTGGGATCGGATTCAGGTGATGAATCAAAGATCTCATTGGTTGACATGATAGGTAAAATTGGTGAAGGCATTGATTGTAGAAGTAACTTGTTCATATAAGGACCATCATTTGACATAATAATATAGACACATTAATCGACAATGGATCTCAAGCTAATATAATCTCAGAAGAATTGGTTAAGAAATTAGGGTTAAAAACACAAACTCATCATAATCCTTACACACTTAAATGGATAAGAAATCATCATCAAATGCACATAACAAAGTAGTGCACAATCAAATTTGCAATTTCATCTAAGTATGTGGACGAAGTAACATGTGATGTAGTATCATTAAGTGAATGTGGAATGGTCTTAGGTAGTCCATACTTATATGATCATAAGGCAATCTTCTAC
>ML847525.1:0-19408 GCA_009831015.1 Picea engelmannii | reverse complement strand
GAATGCACCTATTGTTTTTTCAAGAGTTGTTGTTGTAGCTTTTAAGGAATTTATTCATAAGTTCCTTGAAGTGCACTTAGACGATTGGAATGTGTTTAGTCTATTGAAAGATCACATATAAATACTCAGGATATTTTTGTATCGATGTAGATAATGTCAGATTTTACTAAACTTGAAGAAATGTATTTTATGCGTTCCTTTTGGAAATTTTTTAGGTCACATGGTATGTAAGCAAGGCTTATTAGTGGATCCTACCAAGATTGTAGTGATTTTGGAATTACAACCACCCACCATAGTCATATATTTGAGAGAAACCCTAGGTCATACATGATATTACAGGAATTTCATTAAGGTTTATGCGTAGATTAAAACATCTATGGAGAAGCTATTGAAGAAGGAAGCTAAGTTCTAGGGGAATGAGGATTGTCAGAAGGAATTGGATACATTGAAGAAGAAATTAGTGACCACACCGATTTTGATTTTCCTAGATTGGAAGGAGTTCCATGTCCATGTGGATGTGTTGTCCATAACTTTGGGCACAATACTATCTCAACCAGGGGATGGAGACATAGACCACCCAATTTCTTTTTCAAGCAGGAAACTATCAATAGCAGAAAATAATTACACTACCACATAATGAGAAGGATTGGAAATGGTATATGCGCTACACAATTTTAGACATTACATTTTAGGTTCTCACTTTAATATGTATATAGACCATTCTACACTAAGATACTTAGTGAACAAGACAATATTGGGGAGAAGAATATGTAGATGGTTTCCATTGTTCCAAGAATATGATTTTGAGGTTGTTGTGAAATGAGGGAAGTTGAATGAAGGACTGGATCACTTATTGTGCATACTCCCAGGAGAAAATGCAGGGAATATAGATGACAACTTGTCAGATTCACACTTATTTGCAATTAAAATGGTGGATGACTACTTCACAAAGATTGTGTAGTTTCTAAGTATAGGAATGGCCCCGTTAGAGATGACAATTGTGCAGAAGAAATAATTAGTGTTTAAAGAAACAAACTATCAGTTAATTATAGACAACTTATACAAGTTAGGTGCAAATGGAATATTGAGACGATTTGTGTTAGATCATGAAAGGCCAATGATACTCTCAGAAGCACATGAAGGAATTATAAGAGGACATTATGCAGGAAAAGTGACATCACAGAATATTTTGTGATCAACGCTCTGGTGGCCCACACTTCATAAGGATGCTCAAGAATACTGTTAGACATGTGATTTTATTCAAATGGTGGGAAATACATTTAGAAGGGATGGGATGCCTTTACAACCACATGCTACATTACAGGCCTTTGATAAATGAGAAATAGATTTTGTTGGACCGATCAACCCACCAACATGATGACAAGGAGCTAAGTATATAATCACTATGACAAAGTGTTTGACTAGATGGGTGTAATTTTTAAACATGTGAAGTAATTAAATTCATGTAAATTCTTAAGAAAAACAAAAATTAATCAATGGCTCGTGCACACAATACACAAAGATTTATGCTAGAAACCCTTAATCAGGAGAAAACCAACCTTCCTTAGTGTTGTACCTTTCAAATCTTCATTGTATTGACTTCACCATTCACAATAAAATATATACAATATTTTAGGTATTCTGTAGCTACCAAAACCCTAATCTCTTAATCCAGGATTAATTTAGAATATTGCTAAAAATAGAAAAATCCCCGAAAATAGAAAAAATTGCCCCTAAAATAAATTTTGAGCCACTGCCCCAAACCCCGACAACTTTGACCTACCACCTAGAGCCAAATGCTACACATAACCAGGGGGGGGGGGGGATCTTATCCCCCCTGGGACCCCCCCAGGAAAGCGCCCGGTGCACACGACACAAACGACGAAGGAAGTTTCGATTGTCAGACGTAGTTGTCGAATCTAATGTGCCCACACACACACATGCAAATAATATAACACATACCCAACATTCTCCCACTTGTTCTTTTCTTTGCATACAAGGGTTCACAGGATTAAATAGTCAATAATCCAGGGAAGCGATGCCCATTGTTACTCTACACCAAGAGAACTTCTCTGTGCTCAGAGACTTTGTCAATGAATCTACAACATTCTTTAAAGTGTCAACCTTTTCCAGCAACACCTTATTTTCTTCAACCATGTCTCTCACAAAGTGATATTGAACATCAATATGATTTTTCTTCGAATGATAAGCAATTTCTTTGCTAGGAAGATTTCACTCTAACTATCATAATCCAATCTCACTGCTTGTTGTACAAACCCAATACCTAAACACAAACTCTATAACCATACTGCTTCCTTGCTTGCATGAGTGGCTACCATGTATTCAGCTTCTGTAGTTGAGAGTGCCACTACAACATGTGTTTTTCTCATCCAATTGATTGCTCCTCCAAATAGATTAAACACATACCCACTTGTAGAATTTTTGTGATCCAGATCACCAACCCAGTCTGCATCAACAAACCCATGTATGTCCAACACTCTCTCCAATCCTTGTCTTCCTTGGTAGCACAATACATAACTGGTAGTGCCACAAAAGTGCCTGAAGACCATATTTATTGTTGTCCAATGCTACTTCCTTGGTTTTGACATATACCTGCTCAAAAATCCCACTGCATGTGCAATGTACGGTCTAGTACAAACCATTTCACACATCAAACTGCCAACTGCACTGGCATACAGAACATGGGACATGTCCTCTTCTTCTTCCTATGTCTTGGGACACTGATCTTCAGAAAACTTTACACCTATAGCAATAAGGACCTTGATCGGTTTACTTCCATGCATATTAAACCTCTACAATATCATCTCAACATATTTTCTGTGATTCAACCATATTTTCTTGTTTGCACGATCTCTTTTAATCTCCATTCCCATAATGAAGTTAGCAACACTGAGATCCTTCATGTAAAATTTGGAGGATAGTTGCAATTTCACCTCCTTGATAACATCCATGTTATTTCCTACCAACAACAAGTCATCAACATACACCACTACATAAATGAAGTGATTACTAACCTTCTTGAAATAAATACAATGATCATCCATGCTTCTAACAAATCCCAATCCAAGTATGTATGTGCCAAAATTTTGGTGCCACATCCTAGGTGATTGCTTCAGACCATATAGTGACTTCTTTATCTTACAAACCAACTCTTTCTTTCCCTTCACTACAAATCCTTCTGTTTGCTTCATGTAGATTTGTTCTTCCAGATCCCCATGTAGGAATGTTGTCTTCACACCCATTTTTTCCACTTCAAGATCAAAATAAGTAGATATATATAAAAGAAATATAATAGAAGTTAACTTGGAAATAGGAGAAAAAATCTCGCCACAGTCAATTCCCTCTACCTAGGAATAACCTTTTCCTACTAGCTGATCTTTGTAATTCTCTACTTTTCCTTCTGTATTAAACTTCTTCTTAAACAACCGTTTGCTACCAATAGATTTTCTTCCAGCTGGACACTCAACTAGATCCCATGCCTCATTCTTATCCAAGGCATCCATTTCTTCAACCATGTCCTTCTTCTAGAGTTTACTATCCTATTAATTCATTGCTTCCTTGACAGTTCTAGGATCATCATCAGTAATAGATAAAGAAAAATTAGAACGAAAATCACGCCGACTATACCTTTCTGGTTTCCTTATTTCCCTTAATGATCCCCTCAATACTGGGGTATGAGGTTCTTCTTCTTCTTCTTTTTCTTCTTCATCTTCTTCAGTTGATTAAGATTTTTCATCATCCAACTCAAGCTCTATTTTCTTAGGTTCTTATTTCCTTGGTAGGAATTCTTGTTTGGGAACATCTTTCACCTCTCTAAAAATAACATCCCGACTGCAAACAATCTTCTTAGTTTCTTGGTTCCAAAGATTATAACCTTTCACACCATCTTTATAACCAATAAAGATACACTTTTGAGATTTATTATCCACCTTACAATTATTTTCCTTTGGAACATGTACATAAGCATCACAACCAAACACTCTGATATTTTCAAGAGAGGGTTTCTTACTAGTCCATACCTCGTGTGGAGTTTTATCATCCAGTGTTTATGAGGGTGATCTATTGACCATGTAACATGTTGTACCCACTGCCTCTGCCTAGAATTCATGTACTAACTCAACACCACTTAGCATGCTCCTTTCTTTTTCCATCATTTTCCTGTTCATCCTTCCTACAAATCCATTATGCTGAGGTGTGTATGGAGTATGCTTCTGCCTTGATAGATCACAATTCTTACAGAATTCTTTGAGTTTATTTCCATAGAATTCTCCACTATTATCTAACCTCAATACCTTTATTTTCTTCTCTATCTAATTTTCTACAAGAGCCTTAAACTCTTTAAATTTATCAAATACCTCAGACTTATTTCTAAGAAAATAAATCCATACGTTCCTTGCGAAATCATCTACGAAAGAAACATAATAAATAGATTTACCTAGTGATGGAACATGCACAGGTCCAAACACATCATTGTGTATCAACTCTACGATCCCCTTTGCTCTTGTAGCACCAGATGGGAATATTACTCGATTTTGTTTACCATATATACAATGTTCATAGAAACCAAAATCTAGAGTGCAATTAGACATACCTTCAACCATACCTTTACTGTGTAGTGTTTGAAGGCCCTTTTCTCCAATATGCCCCAGTCTATGATGCCACAACATGGTCTTCTTTCCAGAGACAATATTGGTCTTGTCTTATTTATTTCTCTGCTCATGGACAATAGAAATGTTACACCCATTAGTATAAGTTATTCCCAATAACTTGTATAGAGTTCCACACCAAACTCCCCTCATCAACACCATTTCTCCTCGTACTATCTTGCAAGTTCCATTTCCCAATACAGTATCCACAACTTCATCATCCAACTTGCTTATATATAGTAGGCTCATGACTAGCTTTAGAATGTGCATAACCCTAGGGAGAGTTCTAATCCTTCCATATTTTAGCAACAAATTAACTCTTCCACGCCCCATGATTTTGATTGTCGAGTCATCTCCTAGGAATACATCACCACCATTGTATTTTTTGTATTCACGGAACCACTCCCTGTGAGGAGTCATATGATATGACACACTTGTGTCGAACAAGCATACACCATGGTTTGCACATGTACCTATAGATTCCAGGTAAACATCACCTCCTTTTTTAGTGGAGGTTTTTGCCTCTGTGGAAGAGGCATTATCAGATCCATTTGGTTTATAAACCTTCTTAGACTTGCAATATTTCTTATAATGCCCTGCTTTACCACACTTCCAACATTTCCTCAAGGATTTTCCTAGAGAATTAGATCTACCTTTAGATTTATATCTCCCCCCGGAAGACTTACCGTGATTCCTATCTTGGGTACAACCTCTTACAAATAAAGAATCTGTGCTCCGACCATCCATGATTTTCCACCTTGTCTCTTTAGACAACAAGGATGCAACTACATCCACATACTTCAATGTAGATTGAGTGGTACTACCAATTGCTACAACAAAATTATCCCAAGTGTTTGGAAAATAACATAACAAAGTAATACACTTATCTTCTTCCTTAATCGTAATATTAACATAGCCAAGTTGACTTACTAGAGTATTGAAGGAATTTAGATGTTTTGTCATAGAATCTCCATCTTCCATCCTAAGATGATACAACTTATTTCGAAGAAACAACTTGTTTACCAGGGACTTTGATTGATCCAAATTCACTAAATTATCCCATAGTTCCTTGGCTATAGATTCTCCCAAGACATTAAACAACATCGAATCTTCCTGGTAGAGTCAAATAGTACTTCTTTCTCTTCTATCCAACTTCTCCCAATATTCCTTCGACATACTAGTAGGTTGTGTACCAGAAGATTATGTACCGGTACACTGTGTGCTAGTAGACTGCGTACCAGTAGACTATGTACCAGGATCCACAATGATCCATTGTTCTTTGTCTACAAGAAGGTCCTCCATCTTGAGATTCCATAGCTCAAAATTTTTACTGTTGAACTTCTCAATCTCGATTCTAGAAGAGATCGTCATTCCTCTTTATACACTCAAATCATCGCTGCAAAATATCCCACTGAACCCAAGTTTATCATAGACCCAAGATAAACTTGATCTATCAATACTGAGCCAAACACTCAACAACAAAGGCGTCCCCCTGAAGCCAAAAACGAGCTCTAATACCACATGTAAGTTTTAAACCTATGAAGTAAAGAAATGCATACTGATTCTTAAGAAAAACATAAATTAATCAATGGCTCATACACACAGTACACAGAGATGTATGCTGGAAACCCTTAACCAAGAAAAAACCAATCTTCCTTGGTGTTACACCTTTCAACTCTTCATTGAATTAATTTCACCATTCATAATACAATATATACAATATTTTAGGTATTTTTTAGCTACCAAAACCCTAATCCATTAATCTGGGATTAATTTAGAAAACCGATAAAAATAGAAAAATCTGCTAAAATAGCAAAAAGTGCCCCCAAATGTTTTTTTGGGGTGTTGCACGTAACCACGGGGGGGGGGAATCCTGGACCCCTCTAGGAACCCCCAAAAAAGTGCCCGACACACATGACACAAAGGGAAAATGAAGTTGGGATCATCAAATACAGTTGTCGAATATGACATGCCCACACACACATATGCAAAGAATATAACACATATCCAACAATGGGAAGAAGAATCACTAGTCATAGATTGCACCGTGAAGACTACAACAAGGTTTCTATTTGAGAATGTAGTAACATGATTTGGATTCCTGCGCATTCTACTCAGTGATCAAGGAACACATTTCTTGAATAGAATGATTGCAACATTGACTGAGGAGTTTGAAATTCATTATCAAAAGATTATGCCATATAGCCCTCAGGACAATGGGACAGTAGAAGATTTTAATAAAATTCTAGAGAATTCTATGACAAAGATATGAAATATACGAAGAGATGATTGGGACTTAAGGGTTCCTACAGTATTATGGGCATACAGGACTACAAGCTAAAAGTTGACGGGATAAACACCTTTTAGGTTTGTCTATGTGCAAGAAGAAATAATGTTGGTGGAGTTTATTGTGCCTAGCCTACATGTTGGAGTGATTACTAATATTTCGGATTATGGCACACTAGAGGAGAGATTATCATAGTTGGTACAACTTGAGGAAGATTGATTTGTCATGGGTTTCCACCATTAAGTTCAGAAGGAAAGGGAAAAGGAATGGCATGATAGACATATTAAACAAAGAAAGTTTCAAGTGGGGGACTTAGTATTACTATACAACAACAAGTTCATGCAACATCCAAGAAAGTTTCGAATGCATTGGTGAGGACCATACATGATTCAACATGTGACGGAGGCAGGTGCTACATAGTTGTAAACAATGAATGGAGAAATCTATGGAGGAATGGTGAATGGAAGTTGAATGAAACTCTATAGAGATAACCGACCATATGTACATAAATCTGAGATACAAAAGATTGCATGTACCATAGTAGTGTATTATAGTAGGTAAAAGACAAAAAGAAATAAAAAGTGGAAAAAGAGAAAATAAAAATGAAGGAAAAACAAGAAAAAACTTGATGCAAGTTACAATGAGGATAAGGGCACATAAATAGTGAGTGTTGCATAGATAAAAGAAGAAACATAGATATAATTGAGTGCACATAGAAGCAACACGTGGAACATGACCATGACGACCGTTAAATGAATTAAAGTAGGGAATCGATGATTAAAGAGCATTAATGACAAGTCATAAAGATGATGCGTAGAGATAAATGGAAAGAGTTGTCAGGAATTGTGATAGATTGGTAGTACGAGGTACAAATACAATGGAATATATGGTAATAAAGAAAAAATAAATCAAGCATTCATCGCATCACTAGCAGATGAGACAGTTAATTCAAGAGTGAAGGGATATGGACAACTTGTGAGGGGGAACAAAAGCCATGAAGGGTTGACAAACATTGGTTATTGTTACTTAGAGTTTCATGCAAGTAAGAGAAAGAAAATAATTATATTGCAGAGCCGTGAAACAACCTGGATCCGAAGGATCTGATAACTAATTTACCTAAATGGCATCGCCAAAATCAACAACGCATATACCAAATAAATCTCGAACAAGAGCACAACCAGTAGAACCAGAGGTTGAAGAGACTCCAAGAGAATCATCGTCGGAGCTGAGGTTTCCTCAAGACTACATTCTTCTAAGAAAATATGATGTCCCACCAGTGACATTTCAGAAGACTCCCTACTATGAGTTGGTAACGCTCGACATCCCAGAAGGGGTCATCGTGGATGAAGACATGCTAGGGATGGTGCCATGGCTCAGATATGTGGACCATGATATTACATACACGGTGAAGTTCCTTGAACTTACCCTGCACCACTACATGGAACTAACGACAAACCCAACAATGAACCAGAGAATACCAGTTCTAAAAGTAAGGGAAAGAGGATTGGAGTGAGCACGCATTCTAAACTTGTTCGACATTTCACATTTTTGCTGAAGCAATGAGGTAAATGCATGCATCAAGTTGCTCTTAACTTGTGTGCATGGAAGTTATTTGTGGTTGGACATGTAAATATACATAGATATATACCTTATTCGAAGGATCACAGGCTTACCAATGCAAGGACAAGATCCAAATTCATTGTTTGAAGATAAGAAAACTGATAGGACTCTGCCAGAGGTGACAAGATAAAAATTTCACATAGTTAGGGGTGTGCATGGATTGGATGTGCCGAGAATATGCGACCCAACAGTAAGGCTTGCAACACAAGAACTGACATACAAGCTACTGAGGGAATGCAAAAAATATCAAGTGCCAGTGGGAGTGATAACAGTGACGGAAAAGTGTGTCGAAGGGGTCTCAATGAGCTAGTTGTCATACTTATTGAAACAATTCCTCATTGACTTCTCAGAAGCACATGATAGAGGCATGGATTTCGATTATCCATGGATACTGATTTTGATTGCGTTCATAGAATGGGAAGAGTTGGAGGACGTGTAGTTTTGGGGACTTTGAGGTAAGCCTTGTTTAGCATCTAAGCACCAGAACTTCTGGTACACAATTAATAAAATAAGACATATTGACACTAATGTTGAATTATTATTATATGGTGAAAGGATTCAACACTGCATCATGAATACACCTTGCATTTCACAACAAGTGGTAGATGCATACACCCTAGTTGCATGGTTCAGGGAAAACCAACATCATATGTATGTATAGGGGAAGAAGGAACTAAGAGAAGAATGGGTCCATATGAAGTATAAGATCACAGAAGAAGATATCCACCTGATCATGAAATAATGAGATCCATATTGGAATATTTCAATGGATGAAACATAGACATAACACTAGAACAACGACGCAGATGAATAGGGAAATGGACAGGGCAATGACTAGGGAAGAGACACAAAAGACGTGTAGGAAATAGGCCTAGTGGTAGGAGAGAAAAGGAAAGACAAGGGTAAGGGGCCAAGAACATCTCCATTCAAGAAGAGGAAAGCCCACACAGTACCAGTTAGTTATACTCTAAAAAATGATGACATTGATTGAATCAACTATCAAGTTAGATATGTCGCCGAAGAAGAAATTAAAGAAGCGTCGTGCAAGTAAGAAGAATTTCACCATCACTAACAAAAATTGTTAACAACATTGAAACAACTATTAGAAGTAGCAATAATAACACTTAGAGTGCAGATATGAGGAAGGACCATCAACAGGATTGATTGGGGAGGTAGGGGCCACATCTTACTTTTCAAAGATGGCATCAGGGCGCAAAGTGGTGAATATTTCACTAGATGTGATTGGGTTTCCTACAACTGAGATGTAGGAGAAGGTATAACAACTAATTCAACTAGAATTAATCATCTCAGAGATGCCAACAACAGTACTACAAGGTTTTCACATTAGCATTGTGCAAGAGATGTGGTTCTGCACAAAATCAACATTAAGTGAGTTGGAAAAGGTAGTCGTGGATAAAACAAAGCTTCAACAAGGGTATAAAATTTGTGTACAGGAGAAAACCGTAGTTGAGGAAAATTTTGAAAGGATACTGAAGGATAAGAGAGAGGTAGAGGAGAAGGCCGAAAGAATAATGAAGGAGAGGGATGAGGCTAAGCAACAAGCAGAGCGAATACATCAAGCCATCCAAAACATTTATAAGGATATTCGAGAAATTTTGATGGTGGTCAAAGCAACTTTGGAAGAACAAGTCTCAAATACGAGGGAAGTCATTAAAGGATTCTGCACCAAGATTGAAGACTTACAATCACACACCATTCCAGGAACACCACCAGAGGAAATGGAAGAAAGAGAAAGAACCATTATAACCGTGGTAGTAAATATTAAGAAGTTGGATGAGGAATGTGAAAATCTATGTGAGAAAAGCATGCATATCTAGACAAATTTGATGGAGGATACATAAATGAAGGTTGTGGAATATATATTAAGAGATGCATAGGAAAATGTGCAGAAATATTCAGAAAATATAAGTACACTTCCACCAGCAGAGTGCATGACGACCATACTGGCACAAAGGAATTCATATAATGAAATATAAAAGATACATGACCAACATAAGATTCTCCAACAATGATTAGTGCTTCTACAGGACAAAGCACTAAAGATAGTAGGAGAATTGGCAATTGCATAGGGCAAGGTAAAGTAGACAACACACGAAAGTGAGGAAAAACTTATAATCTTGACTGTGCAGGTTGTAGAAGAGATTATGGAACAATAATCATAAGTTAGGAAAGAGGTCATGAAAACTAAGGAAACCTCCCAAAAGTTCATATAATCATGTAGGGGCATGACACAAAAGGCCTAAGTGGCTCGGGACGAGCCACCGGTGAGTGTTGGGGGCCTATTGGACAAGAAGTTTGAAGAGTGAATAATGAGGGTGCACACAAAGGAAGGTAGACATTTAAAAGTATGGGAGCAAGGAAAAGTAGCATGTAGGCCAAAGATAGGAAAATTACACCCGAACAATGAGTTATCATGAGTTTTCATAGGGTTTTTGGGGATATGTGAATAGGGTTTTGAGCCCTAAATTCTATGTATAATTATGTAATGGGTCGAGTTGAATAGGCAGTTGGAGAATAGCTAATGTTGTTGTTGATGATTGATAGGATAGACTAAGAGTGAGAGAGAGTCTATGTATGAAGGTTAAGAGAGATTTTTGTAGGGAGAGAATTGAAATGCAGAGCGTCTAGGAAAGATGAAGAAATATATCATGATATATCTATTATAAGCGCAGTGCGCAAGCTTGGGAAGATTGCATAAAGAATAATAAATAAGAAATTCACTATGGATGTATCCCAAAGTTTGGGTGAACCACGTTAAAAATATTTGTCTGAATGTCTTGTTATGTGATTGTTCATGAATACTTTATTTATTCATAACTAGATTTATATTTGTGTAGTATATGATGCGCAGTGAAGAGGAATGCTACAACAAATAGTTTGTGTTACAATATGTGTCACGATGATGACGCATAATTGATTTTGCTAATTAATCAAGGGATAGAAACAAAAAATACTACAAATAGGGTAGATAAGTAAGAATAAACATGATGGTAGCTTCCCATCTCCTCATGCATGTATACACTTGGTTCATGCATCCCCAATATATTCCTCAGGTGAGACTTCACTTGCATGTAGGTGATGCTGAAAGGGATAGTGTCTACAAGGTTTGTTGCTTAGATAACTTGAACATAGGGTTTTACAACTGCACACAAACACTTTCCAAAACATAAAACCCTCCTTTATTCCTCTCCCTTGACCCACAAATACAACCCCTCCTTCCAATCCTCTCAAGATCTAAAAATTAACCCAAGTAGAAATGGTTGAACACCAACTTAAGGGTCTTTTCTATAATTGTGATGAAAAATAATTTCCAAGGCACAACTATAATGAACATAATATTTTTATGGAAATTTCTGAGGATGTTTCCAATGAGGATGTTGATGTTCCCCATGCTGAAGAGGTACCCTAAGAAGATGATCATACCCCACCCTTTGATACACCAAAAGTTGAATCGCTTATCTTATTGGATTCCCTCATTGGTCTTTCTGCTCTCCAAATCCTCAAGTTAATTGGCTACATTAAAAATATGAAAGTCATTATCATGGTCTACAGTGGAAACACCCATAATTTTATTCATCACCACATTTCTCAAGAGATCATGTGCTATATCCATGTAGTCAACAATTTTCAAACCATGATTGCAAATGGTGATTCCATGAAATGTGGGGGGTGTTGTGAAATAGTGCCCTTGCAAAATAGTTAGTACCACCAAAAATCTCATATCTTTACTATTGAAATGGGGGATTGTGACATTTTTCTCGGTGCCAAATGGATACACACACTAGGTCCCATAACCATGGATTTTAAGGAATTAACCATGAAATTCCAATAGGATGGACAACAATATTAGTTCCAAGGCATCATGATAGGCTCCCCTGAGATCATTAGTTCCCACCAAATGGGAAAAATACTAAAAAATGGTCATTCCTACATTATTTACCAACTCCATTCCATTCAAGAAGTAGAGATCCCCTCACCTATTGTTCATCCCGACCTTCAATATCTAATATTTAAATACTAATTTATTTTTAACAATCCACAAGGACTTCCCCCTTCCCATGGTGCACATGAGCATTCAATTCCCCTTGTTCTTGTTAGTCTACCTCCCAATGTTTTCCCTTATAATCATCCCATTACCCAAAAACATACAATTGATAATATTGTTCAAGAATCGCTAGCGGCAGGTGTTATCCTTCCTAGTACTAGCCCTTATTCTTCTCTTGTAGTAATGGTACTCAAGAAAGAAGGAACCTGACACCTTCAACAAAATCTTCATCAAATATAAATTTCTCATTCCTGTTATTGATGACCTTTTGGTTGAATTTAGTGGTTCTAAATACTTTACCAAACTTTATCTTCATTTTGGTTACCACAAGATATGTATGAAAGAGGATGATATTCCAAAAAATACCTTTTGAACTCATGAGGTCTATTATGAGTTCTAAGTCATGTTGTTCGGTCTATGTAATGCACCTTCCACTTTTCAAAGTCTCATGAATTATGTCTTCCATTATTTCCCCTATTATTTTGTCTTACTTTTCTTTAATGATATCCTCATCTATAGTAAAACTTGGCACACCCATCTGGACCATGTGGAACAAGTATTACACTTATTGTCTTAGCAAAAACTCTTTCTCAAATAGTATAAATGTTCTTTTGGAGATTCTGAGGTAGAGTACCTGGGACATATTTTTGGAAAGGATAGTGTAGATGTGGATCCTAAGAAAATTGAAGCTATGAAGGATTTGTCTCACCCTATAAATCTTAATATTCTATGCGATTTACTGGGTTTAACGGGTTATTATTGCAAGTTTTTATTTATTTATTCAGAATTATGGAAAAATTGTTGCTCCCATCACTGCTCTTCTTTAAAAAAAATGATTTCTATTGGACTCCCACAAATAATCAATCCTTCCAAACCTTGAAATAGGTTATGTGCACGACTCCTATTCTGGCATTGCCCGACTTCACCAAGACTTTTGTTCTAGAATGTGATGCTTTTGGGAAAGGAATTAGGGAATTTCTCATGCAAAATGGTAGAACTTTGTCTTTCATTATCAAACAAATATCTGAGCGACACTTGGACAAATCCACCTATGAAAAGGAAATCTTGGCTATTCTACATGCAATGGATCTCTAACGTCCTTAATTACTTGCACAACGCTTCCAAATTAAAATGGATCATTGTAGCCTCAAATATTTCTTGGAATAATGAATTTAATCCCTGGAGAAACACAAGTGGTTGACCAAAATATTTGGTTATGATTATGAGATCATTTACAAGAAAGGAAAATAAAATGTGGTTATCGATGCCCTTTCAAGGAAATATTAAGAAGAAGGGTCCATATTCTCACTCTCCATCCTTGTATCCAATTGGTTAAAGGTTGTTCACCATGAATGGTTCCAAGATCCTAAATTGTCTAGCCTCATCCAAGAATTACAACAATATCCTCATGGATATTTAGGATAATCTTGGCACAATGAGGAGATTCTCTACAAAGGTCATATGTATTTAATCTCACAGGCTCAATTTAAATCCACTGTGCTCACTAGGCTTCACCAACAATGGGAAATTCAAGTTTTCACAAAAGCTATGAAATGATAAAACATTAATTTTTTTCTAGGAAGGCATGAAATAAGACATTCACACCTTTGTGGATGAATGTGATACTTGTCAATGCAATAAGGGAGAAAAAATCAAAAAATTTGGCACACTCCAAACTCTACTTATTATACCCTTTATTTGGATGGATATTTTTATGTATTTCATTGTCGACTTACTCAAATTTGGAAACAAATCCATCATCATGGTTATAGTATATTACATTTCAAAATATGCTCATTTATGTTCCCTCCAACACCTATTCACAACATCCACAGTGGCTCAAAATTCCATGGATTATATATTCAAACTTCATGGCATGCCCCATTCTATTGTCTCTAACCATGATCCAACTTTCACCAACAAATTTTGGTAGGAATTGTTCAAGATATAGGGCACCCAATTTCATCTCAGATTAGCCTATCATCCCCAAAATGATGGTCAATCTAAAGTTGTCAACAAGTTCTTGGAAACATATTTGAGGTGTTTCACATCTGATAAAAAAACTCAATGGGATCAATGGTTACCACTCCTTGAATGGTGGTACAACACCTCTTACCATGATTCCACTCGCATGTCTCCATTTGAAGTAGTATATGGTCAAAATTTACCTTCTATCTTCTCCTACCTGCCCGGTCTCTCCAAGGTCCAAGAAGTTGACAACACTCTTACAACCCAAGTCGCCATTCTTCATACCCTCAAAGAGTATTTAGTCATGGCTAAAAATCACATGAAGCAACAAGTTAATCATGAACATTCAAAATGCCAATTTTCTGAAGGATATTAGGTATTTCATCATTTGCAACATTATATGAAAACATTACTCAAAGAAGATCATTGTCAGAAAATTACTCCCAATTTTTAGGGCCCTTATACCATTCTCAAGCGCGTAGGGATTTTGGCATAAAAACTATCTCTCCCTAGTCACTCTAAGCTCCATCCTACCTTTCATGTTTCTTGCTTGAAGAAATTGATTGGAACCAAGGGCTAGACTCAAACTAGTCTTCCTAAATTGGATGAAGAAGGCTCTATTTGGTTGCATCCCCAAGTAGTCTTGGAACACCACGAGCATTGTCTCTATCAATGCACAATCAAGGAAGTTTTATTTCAGTGGAAGGATACACCACCAGAGGATGCCACATGGGAACCAACTTCCATTCTACAACAATTTACTCATCTCAAGCCTTTAGGACAAGGCTATTTTTCAAGGGGAAGGGCATGTTAGGGTCCTAATATCCATAACCCCTCAAGTAAGATAAAATAATATGTTTTCTATGTAATAAAGGGAGAAATTATTAAATATGGCATATGTAATAATGTGAATATGTCTAATGTAAGAAGACTTAATAGAAGGTTATGCTTCTAGAAAGATCTTCCTCTAGAATATTCTCTAGAAGATTGAAATAGTATAAATAGGAGTAGAAGCATAGAAAAGTTTTTTCTTAAGAATATTTTGTAATTGAGCTCCACTCTATTGGAGGTTTCCCCCTTGAAGAGGTAAGTGAATTTGAATTTCTATAAATAAAGGTATCATTTCTAGTGTTATTGTTCTCTATATTTTTCTCTTTACACTGACATTTTTCATAACAATTTTGTTCTACTCTGCATAATACAACTAGTACCTTACAAATCCATGATCTCAATTAATAGTTTCTTTTCCAAACATAAAACACTCTCCATGTCTATGGTGCCTTTATCCTAAAGTTTATTATTTGTTTTAGACAATTTTTTTTTCCTCATTTCCTAGATTTCTTGCCAGACTCAACATCTCTTTTTCCACATTCTTTCCTTAATAATTTTTTTGGATAAATTAGTTTGACTAATTCTTTCAACAAACATGGAAATAGATGCATGCAAAGAAGAAATATAATATCCAACTACTACTTATTTTCCTAGGGTAGAATTTGATAAGAATGTATTTAGAATGGAGGTGAAATGTTAGTTAAAGTCTTTTATTCATTCTTTATTATTCACCTTAATAGTTATTAGTTCTTTCAAGAGTGAAGTCAGATTAGATTCTTCACCAAACTTTCCAATGAATGCTTTTTCAAAATCATTTCAATTAATAAAGAATCCTATCAACGGATTGAAATATTATATGGAATCTTTATTTTCAAAAGTATAAGGAAAAAAATTGCACATCACATCTTCATGTTCCACATTTAGTAATCTAATAGCCAAATAAAAGTTTTCAATGTGATATTCTCATGAGCCTAATTTTTCTAGGTAATATTTTGTAAGAATATGTTTAGGATGTTTGGGAAGACATTGAAGAAAGCCTGTTAAATTAAGAGCATCTTAGACTCTCCAATTAGGCATTCGGGGTTGGTTTCATGCAATTTGGGTAAGTTGTTTAAGAATTTCACAACATTTCTTGGTAAAATCTGAGTCAAAATCTGGACTTGAAGGGATCAAAGAATGAGAGAATGAAGCTAGAGGATATAATGGAATTGTATTTAAAGGATGTGGAATTTCATCAAATGTGAGATCAATTAATTCTTCTATAGTTTCAATAATGGTCTCTGTATTAGTATAAACACCATTCGTATTGGTTCTCTTTCATCTAGGGAGTAAGGGAGCAATGAGAAAACTACCAATATTCTTAGCATATGCTTAGGTAAGGCAATGAAACTCATTCATTTCTTGACTAGGAAAAACATACAATGGTTCATGTTATGTGAAACTAGGATTCTCAACATCAGTAGACGTATCTTCAAAAACTTGTTTCGGGCAAGAAATGACATCAATAAAACTATAACTTGAATTATATTGTGATAAATCACTATGAAAAATATCTCTATTAGCCATATGATGACTACCCTCCTTCTAGCACCAAAACTATTGTTAGGCTTGGATGGCAATGTATATCCAGTAGGTGTTCTCCCTATTGAAAGGTTTAAATTAGACCTTAAACCATTATTGAAAGGTTTCAATAATGGTCTCTGTATTAGTATAAACACCATTCGTATTGGTTCTCTTTCATCTAGGGAGTAAGGGAGCAATGGGAAAACTACCAATATTCTTAGCATATGCTTAGGTAAGGCAATGAAACTCATTCATTTATTGACTAGGAAAAACATACAATGGTTCATGTTATGTGAAACTAGGATTCTCAACATCAGTAGACGTATCTTCAAAAACTTGTTTCGGGCAAGAAATGACATCAATAAAACTATAACTTGAATTATATTGTGATAAATTACTATGAAAAATATCTCTATTAGCCATATGATGACTACCCTCCTTCTAGCACCAAAACTATTGTTAGGCTTGGATGGCAATGTATATCCAATAGGTATTCTCCCTATTGAAAGGTTTAAATTAGACCTTAAACTATTTGGAATAGGGAACCCATCTTGATTATCTCCCAACAACCTTTTACTAGTTTTGAAGGGTTTATTGGTTATGGCCTGGGCCAATGTTTATGTTTTTCTATGATGCAACAAATGACATGCAAACATTTTAAAATGAAAAATGCATAAAAATTCCCGAGCTAAACTAACAAAACCAATGAGATAAATATAGAACCAAATATATTATTGTTTTATAACTTTAGCAAGAAAGTTACTAGGAAAATAAATGCAGAAATCTAATAACAAGTTGCATAACATAGAATTTTGAAAATGAACAACTAACTACAACACTATGCTTATGTCTATAGATAAACAATTTGTGAGATAAAAAAAATAACACAAGTTGTTCATACATGAAAAAATTATACATTGCAAAAGAAAATGTTTACACCATTCCAAAACTCAGTAAATTAGTAGAAAAAGTTCTACAAGTCAAAAGCTTCAGAATTGAAGTTTGTCTCCAAAATAGCTTGGCTAGTAGTGGCTTCTCTTTAATTAATTTTCTAAAAACCTTTACAAAATTATAGAAAGAAAAATTCCTTGTACAATTCAATTTCTCTTACTTACATAAAGGGGGGGGAATCCATTATTTGGGTATGTTTGGCCGACTCTTCATTTCTACTATTTAACTATTGGGTTCCTCTATTGTATTGTCATTTTCTCCTAACTGAGCATTCAACCCTTATTGTATGTTCAAATCCCATCCTCTAAAAGTTTTCCATACCTGTCTTGATGAAGTTTCATCTCTTTATTTTCTCCATCTCCATACATAAGTAGTCCATGTCTCAAATGTTTGATTCAATATATATCCCCAAGGAAAATTATGTTGTTTAAAAGGGGTTTTATAAGATGCAAAACATTGCCTCATTCTTTTTTCAAATTTCTCCATCTTATGCAACAAAGTTTTGATTAATTTTATGTCCTTGGTAGGAGCCTAAAAAATGTTCGGATCGCTTCTTCATTAATTTTAGAGAGCAAGAGATGATATATTTTTTTCTTGTGTTAATATAATCATCCAGGGCCTTATATACCTATACCCATGGAAATAATTGTCTTTTCGTGCAAAAGAGTGAAAATGGAAATTACTTGTCGTATTCTCTATAACATGCCACGATAAAGTAGAGTTTATTACCTCATGTGTAATTCCCTTGAGAGAATTGTGAGCTAATTATTTCTTATATCTCATACCAAAATCCATATCTTCAATGGCCTCAGGGTTAATACATGAATTTTTGTAGGAATTTCCTCTAGGGAGGATAGTTCATCCCTCACTTTATCAAAGTGTAATTCATCCTACTGATAGGCTAGTTTTTATGCGTGAATATAGGTCATGACATCACATATATCATGGCCGTAGGTTTGCACATGTTGTTCTCTATTACAAAATTATCTTTATACTTTGTTCAATTCATTTTTTACCTTGAAATCATAGTCAACAAAATATGAAGTTTGATACTTATTGGATTTGTAGTAGTTAACTTGGTTTTCTAGCAAGGTGATTTTGTTTTCATATTCTTCCATTTTATTCTCTAAATCCACTGCTTTATGAACACTAGCTTGTGCAATATCAAAACCAACAAAATAAGAGGAAGAAAAACTCAACTTTCTTGTATCCATCACCAAAGTCTTAGTGGTGAGCACTAATTCAAAATCCAGGATGATTCTCACTATTTTATTCTTCTACCTTATCACTTTCTTTCATTGTTTATCAAATGAAAACAATTCTAGATTGGTAACTTCATCTACTGGTTTTGGAGTAACGCCAACACCTCTTGCAACCATGTGTGGAACAAAGGTACTTGCAAAGGTTTGAGTATCTCCCATTGGTGAAGAATCTTGTTTCTCCATATTACCATCA
>ML847524.1:3678-14043 GCA_009831015.1 Picea engelmannii | reverse complement strand
ATGATTTTGACTTCATCATAATAGCCCTGAACGACGCTTCACTGGAAATAACAAAGAAAAAAGAAGCCAAGAAGGAAGAAATATATGAGAGAATTAGAGTCGAACTTTGAGGGGTACAACATGACCTTCAGTCCAACCACGTATTCTCCACTGCGCCCCTGCCATCAGGAGAACCAGAGTTGGGAGATGAGCCAACCCAACTCCACTGACTAGCTGATATAGTCGAAGCTTGCCTTTGATGAGAAAAAGAAGAAACAGAATAAGCCACCTAGGCCTTGAAGCAAGTGCAAGGCGTACTCGTAGAACAACACAAGGCTACAAAACAGGAAAATATTTCTCTCCAAGTGAAGTTCAAGGAAGAAAAAGCACAGATGCAACAAGGAAAAGCACAATTCCTCGCGGAGCAACTCGAAGTGAAAGACGCAGTCAACATAACACTTCTCTCTGTGAAAGTCTTAGAAATAAAGGTAGAGGACTGAGTCACACAACAAGTAGAGCATCTTTCGAAAGCTATCCAATAGCTACAACAACGCATAGCAAAATTAGAGCTCCACATAGTGCCCGAGACTCCGCAGGATGTAAGGGATCAAAGAGAAGCAACCGCCTGGACCACAGTTGAAAGAATAAAGGCCCTTGCCATGGAATGCAAGAAGATGAGTAATCGTAGTGCCTAGACATATGAGAAACTCACTGAAAACCCATAATTGCAGGCATTGGAGTCACAGCTCCAAGAAGAAAAGCAACAAGCAAAGACAATACAGGCACAGTTGGAGCCCTTGTCAGCTATGGAAAGAATGAATCGATCCCAAGAGAAATGCACTGCCCAACAATAGATCCACACTATCTAGAGTAGATTTATGGAAGTAACTTAGAGGCTCCAACCTGTACAAGATAAGACTTACCAATTTTTCACAAAGGTTGAAGGTCGAGGAGAAGAACTCGAGCAGGTTGTCACTGCAGCAGAATGATGCCTAGAAGGACCCATGAATGAGGTAGTCATCCAAGATTCTGCTGAACAGGAGGCCATGGAACAACAACAAGTTGAAGTAGCTCGAGCCATGGTTGAGGCTTTTGAAGTAGAACTACCCAAACAAGAGTGACTCAGGACGAGTCACAGGTGAGTGTTGGGGGCCTATTGGCCCTTGACCAAGTTTTGGGATATCCTTGGTCAAGTTGACCTATTTTGGGACTTCGACATCCTGTCAAAGGATGAGTGCAAGATGAATCATATATCGCGGGATCTCGGCCCCTTTTTGGGTCCTTTTTGGGATTTGGGATTATGTAACGGGTATGGGGATGTCGACCCATGGGTTTACCCATGTTTAGGCCTATTTTGTAAAGTATAAATAGATGTCTAGGCAATGTAAGGAGAAGCATAGGCATGCATATATATCTGTGTGATATTAGGCTAAGTGCTAAGTATGGATTGTATATGATTTGTGCATACTGTGTGAGACTTGCAGAGCTACGTGCAAGTAATTGTAAGAAGGCTTGGTGTTGTACCCTAACTCGAAGAAGGAGGATCTGGCGGAGTGTGTGTAGATCTCCTATCTTCTACAGAGTAGGATTTTGATGCTATGTTCTTGTAAGAAGCTTGACTGAAGATAATAAAGAATAAGAGTTGGTGGATGTAGCCCCAGGGTGGGGGTGAACCACGTACATGTTGTGTTGCTATGATTTGTGCGATGTGTTGATGTGTCTATGTCTTTACTTGCTAAGTGCTTTGATATAGATGGATAGATCTGTTTGTTCTTTGTGCTAATTATGTATATGAATGTTAGATATGAACTATGTGAACTTGCTTAGTGCTTAAATTTTCTAGATCTAATCTATCTCTTTATGCTAAGTGCTCATATACGTTAGATCTGAATGAATGTTGCGATGCTCTGTTTTATCTACGGATTAGATACTAAGTTGAATGCTGATGAACTGTAGTTTCTAAGTGCTATGTTAAGTATTAAAATCACATATCTGTGTCCCAGTTAAGGTTGTATACACCTGAGTCCTGCAACCACCCCTGCCTCTACCTCGGGTGAGACTTCATCTACTTCGCAGGTGTTGCCAAAAGGGCCAATAGTTAGGGTTTTTTTGGTACGTTGTTGTAGCGTTGAACCCTGGGTCTGCCCTTGTGCCAACAGTTTTCCATTGGACCATTGGGACTATGCCATAATGGATGGAATTGTATTGATTGAGGCATTCCTACCCATTGGAGGAGTCCTTTACGATGTTGTCTATTTATCCCGCTGAGCGTTGCATTGAGGACACTTTCGTGAATTGTGATTATCCGAGCCCACAAAGAACTAATTGCTTTCACGTAGTGCTTATTAAAACCTCACCATCCATTCTGCTACCTTGATTGTTTGTTCAACAATCCGAGATATCTGATCTCGAGCGTGTATGTTGGGCGACCTTAGCGCAGTAGAAAAACTCATCGAAGAAATCCTCATAGACCTCATGGCTGAGAAGGTCTTGTCCACAGGAGTACAGGCCTCATCGACAAGAGGAGTGAAATCATCCCCATCGAATGTACGTCGATCTGGGCCCTCTCGAACTACGAAAGAGAAGAGAAGCAAGCATCACGATGAATTGGCAAACGTGAAGCTCATCCCATCAATCCTACTCGACTATGTCCTACCTCTGGCTAGCGTGGTTATTCATGATAATGTCCCAAGGGACTTCAACTACACATTGATTACTGCGTACCTCCTGAAGGGGATACGCACAGTTGGACTGCAGTTAGGCCAGATTATGACGTTGAATATCAGTGACTTCAACTTATGAGAATGAAAGAACTATGGCATGCTCTCACCACACAAGTACTTGACCAAGAAAATGGGGAAGAAGTCAAAGATAATCCCCCAACCATGGACTATGGACATCGCAAGATCAACCATCCTCAATGTGATGAAGATACCACATTTTGACAGACATCGGGAGGTTAATGTGTGTGTTAAACTCCTCCTGTCATGCTACCATGGTGGTTACCCGTGGTTGGATCAACACATCATAGTAGATCCAACGTTTATCCATCGGATCACTGGATTAATCATGCAAGGACCATATCCCCAGGATTTTTACCCAGGGAAGGCTACAGATCGTGCCCTGGCGCAATGCATAAAAGAAAACTACGATGATGTGGAGAAAGGGAAGAGGGATACAAGGTAGCCTCCATCCAAAATGGTGTAGTGTGCCTAGCTTACCAGTTGATCACTGGTAAGCTCATCAGGAATAACAGGCCAATGCAGGTCACAGGGTTTATCGTCGACCTTACAAGAAAATGCATCGAAGGGATGCAAATGAATTGGGCGAGATACCTCATCAACTAGTTAGATAAATACTACTGTGAAGCTCAGGATCAGGGCTATGAGTTCCATTTCAGTTGGTTTTTGATCCTCATTGCCTTCATTTCTTGGGAGATGTCGGAAGGAGTGACCTTCCCTCAAATTGAGTCGTCTGAACCACTAGCTGTGAATTTCACTACGCTATGGTATTCAAGTGACATGGAGAAGAAATGGCAGTCAAATGCAGTGTTACACACCTATTATCTATAGCTAAAGAGGGCCATTGAATCCTTCCCTCGCATGACACTAAACACTCTGCACAGGTTCAGGGCACTTGCAAAGTTCCGCGCAGACATGCACTTCATCTATATCACTGTGCGTAGAGATGAATACAAAGAAGAGCTCTAGTCCTATTAAAACCTCACAAAGGAGAACATGGAAGAAATAACCAAGGAATGGCCTGGAGATTTCCTTGTACCAGTCGAACAGACAAAACTCTCCAACTCCGACCTTGTCGGAAGTTCTGTAGTCACCTGAGAAGAATATGATGCACCCAGCAACAATAGGAAGAAAAAGAAGGAAGATGTACAGGAATTGAGCAGCGCATCAAAGGAAATTACACCAAATTCACTTGAAAGAGGAGGAGGTGATGAAGTAGATAAAGAAGAGAATGAAGGGGAATAAAACAAATAGGAACATGGTGATTAACACCACCTAAGGATCCCATCATGGAGGTTGAGACATCCAATAAAAGAAAGGGTTCCTTGTAGAAACCTTCATCGTGAAAGAAGTCAAAATCCAACAAACCTCCATTTTAGACTGTGCTCATGGTAGATGATATTGACCTCATCATCGCCACTGTATCAGATACCTCAGAGGACATTTTGCAGTGAAGCTAAGCCAAACAAGAGGCAATGTTTGATAGGATCGAGGCGAACCTCAAAGGGGTACAACAGGTGTTGGACAAATTGTCATTGATGTCAACAGTATATAATTCAGCAGAATATGTCAAACAGTATGATCGAAAGATCAAAACTTAGAAGGAAAAGTGCATTGCACAGTATATCAGGAAGCAAAAGAAATCTGTGATTATTGTTGATCACGATAGGATCAACAAATGTTCTTATGATAAAATCTCAGGAGGGTTAGCAGACACAAAGATCAAAACTTAGAAGGAAAAGCGTAAGCTCAACAACCGTCCAATCAGAGTTAGAAGCCTCAACAGTCGTCCGATCAAGAGGTTGACTGTGTTGATTGTCAAACATAATGCACATTGGTCATATGAGTGACCATGGGCTTGAGAACCATTGAAATATTGTGACCGTCAGATCTATAATCCATCAACGACAAGAATGAATTGTGGGGAGAGAAAGAAGAATTAAATCACTTGCTAGTTACAATCCCACAATCCGTCTAGATCGTCATATCACACAGCTTAAATGATCTACGAATGCGGTTGATCCAACTAACAACCAGTTTAAGTTAGATTAAATCATGACTGTCGAATGCACAATTGAAAAATCTACGACAGGGTTAGATTGTGGAGATTGAAAGGAAAATTAAATTACTCGTAAATTGTAGCTCCACAATCATCGTCGACCATTGATCTGCTTCAAGAATTTCCACAGCCGCCAGATAATATCAAAGTGGAAGGGAAAGATAAATCTACAAGAGCTGCATTACAGAATAGATCGAACCAATGATCTAAAGAACCTGATCAACGAACATAATTCACTTCGAGTATAAAGAAGCAAGGAACTTACACCCCGTTAGTTTGAGATTCGAAATACTCGGAGCCTGGAAATCCGAAGTGAATAAGGACTATCAGATTTAGAGGACATACAAGGACCGTTGGATCAGGGTTGTTAGTCAGCATACCACATTAACAAGGACATGTGGTAGACTGTGTCAGCAGACCACGTTAGTAGTCTACGTCAGTAAGGACATGTGGCACAGTCAGAGAATGACAAGTGTCAAGATGAATCAACATTTCTGGTACTTGCAAATCATGAATTAGAGTGACACGTGGTAGATACTCGACTCATGACACGTCAAAAAGTGACGTAAGAAACTTACATCACTCCGAGATTTTTTCTTTAGGAGATATACCACCAATACTTTCCCCAAGTCCCGAAGTCTCGAATGCCAGAGTCCCGAAGCGAACATGAGACGTCCGATCTGGAGATCACTTCACGAGCATCCTCGAATGTCGATCTACTCAGTGGAAGGATAGTGTAAGTGGAAATTTTAACCAACAACAAGCAGTATCCATTGTTGATGACTCCCACAGTATGTGATCACTCCGAAGGAAAATGGATCAGCGTTTATTCGAAACTTGCAATGTCTCGAACACCAAAATCTCGAAATGGACATAAGTTGTCTGATATGAAAGATCGCTTCAGGAGTATTCTCAACTGTTGATCATACTACAACAAAATTTGAGGCCTGATAATTCCGAAGACCCAGAGTAAAAGGTGGTCATCCATCTCGATGTGTGATTAAGTCCTAACCATCGGATTTAACAGTGCAAGGATGAATGTAAGGATCGAATATGACCGTTGATTTGTTTCCATGAAATAAACTGTCCTATCTAAATTTGAAAGGTTTGAAATGTTGAAATCCCAAAGTTTCGAAGTGTGAAGTTTCATCAGCCGTCCATCTCATCAGAAGATTGAATCGTGACCATGTATTTGATAAAGCGCTCAAGAAATTGTTTGGATTAGCATCTGGTTACCACCGATGGTCATATGATATAAGATTTTTAAAAGGAAAGTGTTATACATTGCTATAGTCGGTAAGCTCGTGGTTATGTAACACTTGGTCATATAAAATGGATTGAAAGAAGCGCCTCCATAGAATTTGGTCTCTGTGAAAATAACAAAGATTCAAGATCAAGTATAAAAGATAAAATTGATCCATGGCTATGACCAATTTATGAAAAACCTTCACGATAAAATAAATAAACAGTAATTAAGACTAATTAATCAAAGAGGTGCGATGGTCAAAATGAAGGGACACAGTTGTGTCACACTCACACCATTTGAATATTATATAATCAAGGAAGAGTGTTGAGAAAAAAAGTGTCTCTGCAGTCCAGATCAAAAGATCAAAAGCTGAAGTAGATTACAGGAAGAAAAGATAATACCTATGCATTAAGGGTGGTTGGGTGGTGTAAGGGAAGGCTGGTTCCTGCAGAGGGAGTTGGTGTTTCCTTGTCAGTTGTAGCAGACTAAACAGGGGGTCATAGCTTCCTACCAGTTGGTGCTGGTAAAATAGGGCGTGGGTACATCTTGGTCAGTTGGTGCTGATAAAAAAGGAAGTACATCTTCCTTCTATGTAACATATAAAACAAATTTTGTAGTTAATAGAAAAGAGTTTGTGGTTTTCCCGGTAAAAACACTGTGTTTAGATTCTATTTGCATTAATAAATGAAAAATTGATATAATTGTTGTGTCACTGATTCACCCCCCCCCTCTCAGTGACATGATCTGATTCTTCAATTGGTATCAGAGGGGGTTCTTTCAGCACAGTCTAACAAACTTGACAGTAGATCCTGAAGATGGATCAACAAGAGGGAATATCTAACAACAAAGCACCATTGTTCAATGGAGGAGGCTATGCTCTATGGAAAATAAGAATGAAAAACTTCTTGTTGTCTCCTGGTTTTGATATCTGGCAATCTGTTGTAGATGGTTACATTGTACCAACTACTCCACCCAAAGACTCTGGAGGAAAGAAAATCTGTAATGACAACTCAAGATCAGTTAATGGAATTCTAGCAGGGTTGACTAATTCTATATGTGTAAAAGTTACGCATTGCAAATTAGCCAAAGAAATCTGGGACAAATTGGAGGTTGTATGTGAAGGAGATGACAAAGTCAAGGAAGCCAAACTACAGACCTATATAACTCAATTTGAAACTCTGATATATTTTTTAGTACTTTCATAGGGTATATGAAGTGGTTAACTCAATTAGGGTGGAAGGAGAATAAGTTATAGATAAACCCATTGTGAAAAAAATACTAAAGTCATTACCTATGAGATATGATGCAAATATTTCTTCAATTGAAGATAGATCTGATCTAAGCACACTCATAGTTGATCAACTCCATGGAATTTTTACAGCATATGAAATGAGAACAGGGAATGATAAATCAACAAAATATGAAATAGTTTTCAAAGCATCTAAGACAAAGATAAATCAGAAGAAAAAACTTCAATCCTGCCATCATGAATAATATGATGTGGAAGAAGCCAATTTCATTAGAAAACTTCAAAAAGGATCAAGGAAGTACAAAGGCAAGCTTCCTTTCAAATGTTTTAACTGTGGCAAAGTTGTTCATTTTCCATCCAAGTGTCCCTATCCCAAGGAGGACCTTGAAGATGAAGAAAATAAGACCAAACAATACCGAAAGAAGGAAAAACCTAACTAAAAGAAAACATTCTACAAAGGAAAAAATAATTTATACCCAAAAGAAGAAAACAACAGCTCATCAGAGTCTAGTGACAACAATGAATCTGATGATGATGAAGACCTTTTCTTAGGTATTGAAGAATCTAATGAGATAGAAAAAATTAAACATGAGAAGGAGTTAGAAGATGAAGCATAAGTTAATATGGAGGAAGAACTTCTCAGTGCCTTGAATGAATTAAGAAAATACAAAACCAGATATAGACAATTGAAAAGTTGTGTAGTTGAACAAAATAAAAGCATGAACAAGAAGAAAAGGAGATGGAAAAGCTCATGAGCAATTTGAAAAAACAAATCTTAGAAGCAAACAAGATCGAAGAAAGTCTTGAAAAGTCTCTTAAGGAAAAACAAATAACTTGTGAAAGAATGGAGGCATAAATAGTTCATCTAAAAAAGGAACTAGATGCAAAAATCATTCAAACAAAATATGAAAATAGCTCTAAAATATTAGATAAGATTATTACCACGCAAAGGGATTCAGGTAATAAAAATAGAATAGGTTATTCTCAAAAGGAAATCCATTTTAACTCAAAATCTTATGCAGATTCTCTTCTTAGTACATTCAAGAAGAAAAATGAAGAGAAGATAAGTAATGATCAGAACTCCAGAAGATTACTTCCACCCATCAGGAAGGAAGACAAGACAATACCAAAGAAGTTTTATAAAAACATGTATCCTCACATTTTCTTTGTTTATTGCTTTGCATGCTCTAATGTCAGACACAAAGCTATAAATTGTAGAGCATATAGAAAGAAAAATCTGAGGGTTAAGAACTATATCCTTAAGGATAAACAAGTAGAAAATCAAGTTAAAAGAAGAAACTATAACTCCTTTGCACCTCTACAAGAAAGGGACTTACAATGCTTCATATGTCATAACCATGGACATAAGGCCATTAATTGTAGATTAATGGAAGTCTCAAAACAACCAAAGTTCATTAGAGAACAAAAGAAACTTTGGAGAGAAAATACATCAAAAAGGAAATGTCTTATTGCTCTAAAAACTCAAGATAAAAAGGATCTCTGGTATGTTGACAGTGGGTGCTCTAAACATATGACAGGTAACAATGACAATATTTTAGACTTAAAGAAACAAAAAGGTAAAGTTACATTTGGTGATAATGCTTCAAGTAACATACTTGGGAAAGGCACCATGAGCTTGTGAAAAGACAAAGCCAGAAATGTGCTACTTGTCGAAAATTGAAGCCTAGTTTATTAAGTGTCAGTCAAACCTATGATCAGGGAAACTTCTACATATTTGATTCCCAAAAATGTGAGATTAGGAGAGAAGACACAGGAAAATTTGTTGGTACTTCTCCCAGAACTCCTGAAAATGTAAATATACTAGATGCAAAATTGAATGAGGAGTGTCATATAAATTCAGTAGATGAAAGTTGGAAATGGCATAGAAGGTTGGGACATATTAACTTTGAAAATCTTGTGAAATTCAACAACCTTGGTGCAGTAAGAAACTTTCCAAAAATCATAAAACCCTCGAATGATATGTGTAGACACTGTCAACTAGGGAAGAAAACTAAAATAAGGTTCAAGACAAAAGAATCCACAACCTCTAAACCTTTAGATCTTGTTCAAACTGACCTATGTGGACCTACGAGGACCAAGAGTTTGCAAGGAGAGTATTACTTTATGTTGTTCATTGATGACTTTACTAGAATGGGTTGGATATGTTTTCTCAAAGAAAAATCAAAAGCACTCAATAAATTCAAAGCCTTTAAAACCCTTGTTGAAAATGAAAAGGATACAAAAATCAAATGTATTAGATCAGACAATGGTGGTGAATTCACCTCAAAAGAGTTTGATGTATTCTATGAAACCCAAGGAATAAAAAGACAATTCTCTGTTGCTAGAACACCTCAGCAAAATGGGATTGCTGAGAGAAAGAATAGAATTGTTCAGGAGGCTGCAAGGACTATGCTCAATGAAGAAAAATTGTCAAATGGATATTGGAGGGAAGATGTAAGCACATCGGTATACATTTTGAATAGATGTCAGCTCAGGGTTAATAATGATAAGACCCATTATGAACTATGGTTTGGAAGAGCTCCATCAGTAAAATACTTCAAGGTCTTTGGAAGTAAATGCTACATCAAAAGACTAGATGAGAGTCTTGGAAAATTTGATGCCATATCTGATGAAGATATTTTTCTTGAATATGCTTCAAACAAAAAAGCATATAGATGCTGAAATATTAGATCACATAAGATTTTTGAGAGTGCATATGTCAAGGTAGATGATCTAAAAACGATAAGGATAAAAAATAAAGAAACCATATCTAAAAATGAAGATAAAGATGATGATGAGACATTCGACACACAACTAGAAGTGTTTGCACTCTTCTCGTCGCTGTGTGAGCAAAAAGTGAGTGCTTACATGCCTAGTTGGGCTCTGCTAGTCATGACAGCTATATGATAAAAGGTTAGAAAGAAAACAACAAAGCTATTAACAAGGATTTAAACAAAAACTAAATGAAACTATGAGCATAGGAACAAAAATAAAAACAAATGAAAATGGACCAATATCACCAATATATAAGCTGGTCTAATTGATGAAATCCAAAGATACACAATGGAGAAAGAGGACTTGGGTCCCTTCC
>ML847523.1:16501-28282 GCA_009831015.1 Picea engelmannii | reverse complement strand
AGATGTGTTCTAGGGCCCTTGGATGTGTTCCAGGGAATCCTTGCTCGATGCTTGGATTGATCCTTCGATGTGTTCCTTGGTGGTTGATGATATAAGTCCCTAGATGTGTTCTAGGGCCCTTGGATGTGTTCAAGGGAATCCTTGCTTGGTGCTTGAATTGATCCTTGGTGGTTGATGATGTAAGTCCCTAGATGTGTTCTAGGGCCCCTGGATGTGTTCCAGAAAATCCTTGCTTGAACGCTTGGGTTGATCCTTGGTCTTGTACCTTGGTGGATGAAAGACCCTAGATGTGTTCTAAGGCCCCCAAATGTGTTCTGGGGTACCTTGGTCTTGGACCAAGTAGTTCTTGGTTGTGTACCAAGATGTGATGATGTGTGATCTACTTCCTCTCTCCTGGGATGGTCCATGAGACCTAGGAGCAGCCACAAAGATGGACATGACCACATCATGGATGTTTCCTCCTATGCAGTGATGATAAAAGTTTATAAGCCATCATGAGACTAATGTGGACATGTTTTGCCATTGAAGAGGAACCCCTTGACTTTGTCTTGTAGTCCCCCCTTTCTTGTTTTTGTTTCCCTCCTTGTTTAATGTAGTGTTGGGGTTTTATAAGTCACTTTGACTTAATTGACTTTTAATTAATATTTTTATTAATTAAAAACATTAATTATTTATTAATTATCTTTTATTTATTTTATTTTTTATTAGGGTTTGACTTAATCCTAAAGATAGGGTTAAAATAGAAAACCCTAACCTACCCACCTAAGATATAAATAAGAGCCTACCCCTCTCTCATTCACACACACTCTCCTCACTCTTCCTAGTCTGAATTTGCTGCAGCTACCTCAGATTGCTTTCTTTGTTTGTGGTACGGCTTTCCTAGTGGACCTTCACTTTCAGATTTGAGGTATTGTTGGATACTTGGCTGGGAGCTTCAGTTCAGTTTTTGGTTATTGATTGAGGAGATACTACAGTCCTCTCTCTCTCCTTGGCTGTATGTGTATGTGTTGGACTTCTTGTTGGCTGCTGTAGCCGCGGACCTTTCCTGTGATTGCCTCGGACCACTCCTTGACTGTGTTTACTTGCTGTGGCTGCCGTGGACCTCACCAAAACCCCAGCTGACTGTTCCTTGACTGGTTAGAGGAGCCACATACTGCTGTAGGTGCCGCGGCCCTCCTTTTGGGTGCACTATGGACTGTCGCTGTGTATGCTGAGGGTTTGGTGGCTTGCTGTCACTGTGTTAAGGGTGCCACTTTTGTTTTCTCCTCCTCCTTGTTCGCTGGTACACTTTACTGCCCCCTTTGCTGGTGCTTTGTTGCTTGAAGGATTTTCTACTTGCTGTCCTATTTACTGGTAACTTCCTTGGCTTGAAGGATGTTGTTGCTGTAATGTATTACAGTTTAGTTTTGGACAGTTTTGTTGAGTGTTTACTTCAGCCTTGTTTGTGGTCCTCCCTTTGACAAAACTGTCTAACTAACTTCATGGCAGAGATCAAAACCCTGGAGTTTTGATCCATGATTTTTAAACAAATTTTCTGAGCATATTAAAGAGGACAACACCTACATGTGGCAGGTACATCTTTCATTGGCTAGAGGTAAGTTGAGATTTATTCTTCTGCATTCAGAAATTTTGTTTTATGTTCAGATTTATTCAGATCTAACTGTCTATTTTAATTTGCTTCAGTTAAATGTTTTTAGTGCTGATCTACATTTGTATTAGTAAACAGTTTTAAAAAGTTATCACTGTTTTCTATTTTTCTCTAAATCTAACATTTATGTCCAACTTGAAGGATTTTTCAACAATAGGGATACTCGTGGGTGTATTGGGCTTTTGTTGTTGGGGGGCGGTCACTAGTTGTTGGAATATGGCCTCCAAACTACACAGCCAAGAGTAGAGCTTGTCCCCATTTTGGGCTTTGTCAAATTTGGGGATGGAAAGCTTTGTATCAAACTTGAAAGATCGTTGGACAATGCAGATTCTCATGGGTATATTGGGTTATTTCAATGTTGGTTGCCACTATAGGGTTTTCTATAGGGTGTGCTGTTAGGTGGTCATTAGTTGTTGAAACATGGCCATCATATCCTGCATCATTTTGCTCTAAAATTCTTTTTGTTTTTGACATTGGAGGGTTTGTTGCTCATTTTGTTGTTGTTGTTGTTGTTGGATGGTAAGTGTTTCTATCAATAGTTGACTTTGACATTGTTTCTCTTGCATTTGTTCCATGAAGAGTTGAGTGAGGGTGGAGTCTTGAGAACCTTCAGAGTCTCGAGAAGAGTTATGGGGAGCCAATATGCCATATAGAAAGATGATTGATGCAAATTTGGAACATGAAATAGCGAACCCTGAGTGACAATGGTGGTAAGGGCTATTTGGGCACAAAAACTGGAGTGTGCAGCATACCATGAGTTTTATCAACAATATTGATTGCTGCCTAGCAATGTGTAAAACAGGTGTGCTAGAACTCATAGAACATATGAACATTGGCGGTACTGAGAGTTGTGAATAGACATATCTTGTGACTACAGAGAGACTGCAGAAATTTGCAAGAAAAAATGGAAATTTTTTGAGAGAAGTTTGAGTGATAATGGGTGTTCCACATGCTGATGCACTTGTAAATCATTCAAACCGCTTGTAGTTGAGGGTTGAAGGAGGATTCTTGGCTGGAAGGGTCCTAAGGAGGTAGGATTTGCGAAACTCTGAAAAATCCTTAATTTTAAGGCTTTGATACCAATTGATATGAACACAGTAACAACAATGCGAATACTTACCTACAAGAATGAAAACACAAGAGATCAAGTATACAAATATAGGAGGAGGTTGTTGAATTTCACACATTTGTACACTATATTGTATTATGTATTTATAGAATTACAAAATTGTTGGAGAGTGATCATCTTTGATCAAGTCTCTTAGGGTTACAATTGAAAAATACATATTTAGGTGAGTGATCATCTTTGACCAAGTCACCTGTGAAATAATTACAATGAGGTCGGTGAACTACAAAATATAATTACAATATGAATAGAATACAAATACATATGGACTGAGTCCAGTAGGAATTAGGGACTTAGTCTCATCATCTTCAGTTTGTGAACATTTACTAAAGAAAAAGGGAAAGTTGAAATGGACTAATTGTTTGGTCATTTATCAACTATACAATGTGCAATATGTTAAATAATTTCCTGATAGAAAAATTACACACAAAAATATTTTTTCTTAAAAAAAAAATAAATTTGATATTTCAACCCCAATATTTTGGAGGAATTTTTCTTATTATGGTCACTAGATTTCATAAGGACCTTACACTCTCATCCAGTCACTGCTTCGTTTTTCCATTGGTTTTAAGATTTGCCGAAGTTAATCATTTCCATATGTGATTTAAGAAATTAGATATTTGACTGCTTGTTTAATGCAGTACCCAATAAGTTTACTTAGAATATGCTGTTTGAGCCAGTTCAGGATGTCCTTTTACCTGCGAGTGGATTTGAAATTTTAATGATCTAATTGCAATCAAAGAATTAATGACACATCTTTCAGGATGTCCTTTTGGAGCTAGACATCTCTACATTTGAAGAAATCCGTCGTTGGATCCACAACTCACACTCTGCTGATCTGCGATCTAAGTTGCACTGTTCTTTGGATGATAAAAGCACAAATATAATGCCAAATTCTCCTGTTGTCAAACAGCTCGCTACTGCTTTGCTGTTTATCAGTAAGCTCTACTTATGCAAAATAATTAATTATTTTTCTTTGCCAAATGCCTGCTTACATCATTGGCATCTGTCAACTGTGCAGATAGTCATTAGGTTTTCATGTTGGTTGGTAAGCTCTTGTAAAGAAGTTTTATCTTCATTTTTTCAATTCACCGGCTTAATACTTCATGTTTTAGATTTATTTATTTTTTGTCTCTTATTAGTGATTTGTGGCATGTCTTCCATAGGAAATGTGGAATTTGTAGATGATCGGAGTACTTTTGGAGAGCTTGGTTCATATATGAAATGCCATAATTGCCATGTTGCTAACTTGACACCACAAGAAATTTCGTTAAAGGCTGGCCTTGGAGGTTGTGTTCGCAGCTTACTGAGACAGATGGTTAAGATCAGCCCTGATGTAAGTTTGTCATTTCCCATTTATGTTGTTTTCCTTTAAAATCCTGCATGGTTTGGAATTTTAACTTTTTATTGACATTCATTATGGTGAGCATTAGCTCTCTTGATTTTTTGTGAAGTGGGATTTTAAAAATATTATTCCTTTGATTTTTCTGACTAACTCTTATTATATTTGACATAGACACCAGATATGGAAATTTTGGCATCTTGGCATCATGAGCCAGCTAATAGGAAGGATCCTGTTGTCATTGTAATTGAGGATGTAGAGCGCTGTCACTGCTCCGTGCTAGCTGAATTTATCAATCTGTTAAGGTATTTCACTAGGATTTACAAATTTTAAATGTGATTTGAGTTTTACAGGTTGAATCTGTTATGTAATCATGTATCCTCTATTTTTGTTATTCATTTAAAAATACGAGGGTTTGTATTTGCTGCTTTTGATATAAAGGGTACAGTGTAATGTAATATAAATTATTGAAATACTCAAGGTATAAGGAATATAATAGTAATTTATTGAATCGTTGAATGGATGCTTCATTACATTGAAGGGGGCCTGATATATTATCCAAGGCACCTTATCGAGGAGTCATGACTCTAGTTATTATAATATATTATTATTTTTTTAAGTTCACTTTATTATTAAGTTTTATCTTAAATTTACTTATTATTTATTATTAGACTTAGGCTTATGTTTGTAACATTGCCTTCCTCTCCAAAATTGCTTTGTCCTCGAAGCAAGGAATTTGTCTCTCCCTGCGAAATTTTACGTGGATTCATTTGTTGGTAAATACTTGTTTGTGGCAGAGGTATGGGATTTGTGGTTTTCTTTTTGCGAAGCTCTTGGCTACCTGAACCATATAGCTTGTAGCTCTTCACTTGCCATTTGAATTGCATGAATTGTTCTTGGAGATTCGTGGCATACGTTTCTAGTTTCACCAACCATTCTGCTCCTAAGACTATGTCTATTTCACAAAGAAGTAGAGCGTTGTACCCAGTTTGTAACTCCAAATTTTGGATATTTATTGAAACGTTATGGCATCGTCCTACTCCTCGGATGGGTTGGCCATCGACAATTGTAACCGTGAGATCTTTGACAGGGTATGCAAAAAGATTTAATTGTCTCGCGAGATTAATATCCATGAAATTGTGGGTGCTTCTCGAATCTGTTAATATTGTGATATCTTTTCCTTTAGGCTTCCTTTGAGCTTTAGGGTATTTTCTTTCCTTCTTTCTGTGATTGCTTCAAACAAAATTATGGGTTTTATGTCTTGACTATTATGGATGGTACCACTATGTAAATGGTTGCATTTTTTTCCTTGGATTGTAACCTTGTCATTTTCCATACAACCCTGTCTAATGCATGTAATTGATGCTAATGACACATTTGGTGATTCTTCTTCATCCGAATCTGACATGCCTTCTTCAACAGGAACTTCTACCTCTTTTCCGTTAGCAATTTTGCAATGATATAGTTGTTTAGATGCACATCTATGGTTTGAAAGCCAATTTTTACCACATTTACGACATTTGTTTTTCTTTTTGCTTTCTTCCTCATCATCAGAGTTTCTTATGGAAGTGTCTGATGGCCTGTCATCTTCATGTTTGTTAGGTTCCTGATCGCTACATTTGTGACCTGATGGCCACTTGTCTCCACAGAACCTGCAATCAATGTCTATTCGTCGCGAATATGTCTTATCCAATTTTTGTAACGACGACCTCTCAAACTTTTTCTTTGCAGCTTTAGCCTTATGTATTGTTGTTTCCATATATATGATATCGTGTAACTTTAATTCATTCTGGATGTGAGGTTTTAGACCGGTTATATACGATCAAACTAGACATTCAATAGATAACCCGGGTACTCTTGTGTCTAGTGTTTCCCAGGCACGAGTGAAATCGTCCACATTTCCTTTCTGTTGTAGTCTCATGAGTTCTGTAAAAAACTCTTCTTTGATACCTTGGAATCTTAAAAAAAAATCATCTTTGAACTTCGTCCAACTTATTGCGTAACCAGTTTTCTTCCACCACATGTACCAATTATATGCGTCTCCTTCTAGTTGCATAGACGCATATCTGATTTTTTCATCGTTGCTATAGATACGGTAAATTTCGAAATATTTTTCTGCTTTGTTAAACCAAGCCACTCCTTATTTTTTGTTTCCGTCGAATTTTGACAATTCGAGTTTGGCTCTAGGTGGATATGCAAAGCTGGTATAAGGAGGAAATTGGTTATGAACTACCATGCCCCGAGGCATGTTTGTTTGGGGAATTATTGTGTTAGACGGGGGTATACTTATTTGGGGATTTGGCCAGTTAGATGGGGGAATATTTATTTGTGGGTTTGGGGTGTCAGGTGGGCTCAGAGGATTTGAAGCATTTGAAGAATTTTGCTGTGGGTCGACATTGTTTTGAGATTTGATAATACTAGATAGGAGGTCCTCTAATTTAGTGTACTGGTTTTTTAATTTTGCGTGATTTATATCGATCTTGGCGCCTAAGTGTGCTTGTTCCTGCTTTAATGTGAGGTGATTTTTAGTGACTTCCTCTTGTAGATTAATAATCTTCTCACTCATCTTAGCTTGTTCATCTCGTAAGCTATCGTGGTTCTGCTTGATCTGTCCTTCCAATTGGTCTTACCTTGCTTGCATTTCGTCCAACCTTTTATTGAATTCATTCATTGTCATTGTCCTAGTCACTGGCAGAGTTTTTCGATCAATTTTCACTAAATTTATTTACCACTGTAATGTTTTATGATTTTCCTTCGTAATTAATTTAATGTTATTGTGTACGGTTTGGCAATCAATTAATTGTACGGTTTGTACTAGATTAATTAATTAATTATCTGTACGGACTGTGGTGATGGAACTGCACGAACGAATTGAATGGAATGTAATTAGTTGAATTGTATGATTGTAATTGCATAGACTTTAATTTTTTTTTATTTAATTGTAGGTCTGTACGAACTGTATTGGAGATGTACGGACGACTGAAAACGACTGTTGTGCGTCGGCTGGTACAACCGACAAATACATCTGCTGTACGATGTTGGTACTGTTATTGCACAATTGGTAGCTTGGGCAAAACCCAACCCAATCCACGGAAGTGTGACAACTACGAGAGTACCTATCCACTGTCACCTTAGATAGACACTCTCCTCACTTTAGTGATGATGAAAATCATCACAAGGGAATCCCGGTGACTGTAGGGGAATTGAGATGGAAAACGGGAGAATGATCAATAAACACCCCTTTAGGTCAAGATTTGAGAAGGAGTAAGGCTTAGGAGTGAGTCTCGTAGATGGTAAATGGTTGCCAAGTATGGTGTACCTGCAAAACAGTGTTAGCCCTGCCCAGAACAAGACAAATAATGGATATAAAAGCCTTAAACCAAAGAAGATCAAGCAAGAAGCCTTGCTGTGCCAAATTGCAGCTGTATGGAAATATATATATCAGCAACAAATGATAACAATAGCTGCAAATTTAACCATCCAAAATCTAGTACAAGATATCAGAAATAAAGCTAGCATTGACTAGTCAAACTTCCAATGGTTAGAACAAGACTTTGGTGGCTTTAAGGGCTGTTTATTAAGTGTTATCAACAAGTTATTATGACAGTCAAGTGGCTGTAGCAAACAATTTCTACAGCAGCAAGATCTAGCCACAAAAATCCGCAAGTAAACCACCCAACAATTAGCCAAAAACCAGTAGAATAATTACCAAGGTTTACAAGTGAATTTCAGCGGTAGAATAGTGAACAATAGATAATGAAAAAAGTGATTATGCAGCAGGCCTAATGGCTGTAGCATTAATTTGTAACAACAAAGAGAATTACTTGGCTAAAGTAGACGCCCTTAGGACCCAACCCAACACAACTGAGGAGAAGACCCGTCACAGGTCGACCCAACTCAGTCCATCGAGGAGAAGATAGGGAGAAGGCACAACACAATCGCAGATCGACCCAACCCACTGCCCTAGGGAGAAGATCTGGAGAGTGTCCTCACAGGTCGACCCAGCCCACTACTCTGGGGAGAAGACCTGGAGAGATATCTCAACCACATGGGTTACAACCCAAAGATCGCTGGGCACCAGCCCAGTACAACTTATCAGTCCGTTGATAAGTGTCATACTCAACTCAGTCCATCGAGGACTATCGTCACAGAAGAATGTCTCACGAAGCTGCAATCATCAATACTCTCTCTTAATGAGAGGGGCATTCCACTCCAAGTTTATCACGGAAGTACTCGAACTTCGACTTGGCAAGAGGCTCAGTGAGAACATCTGCAATCTGCTCATTTGTAGGAAGGCACTCCACTAGTACTGCCTTCCTCTGCACCATATCTCGAATGTTATGAATCACAGTGGGATCCAATATTTGATCAGGCAATCCTGCAAGGAGCTTCCGAAGCCACATTGCTTCACATAATGTCATACATACTACAATATACTCGGTTTCTGTGGTACTTAAAGCCACAAAAGTTTGTTTCCTGCTACACCAGGAAACCACGACAGATCCAAAATTGAAGCAACACCTTGAGGTGCTCTTCTTGTCAACTGCGCTCCTTGCCCAACCTGAATCAGCATATCTCTGCAGTCTCATGTCAACACTGGAAGCATGTCTCAGGCCATATCCAACTGTGCCTCACAAATATCTCAACACATGCTTCACAACCACCCAATGTATTTGCCTCGTCTGATTCATGAACTGGCTAAGTGCACTCACTGCATAACAAATATCCTGTCTGGTGTTAACCAGATACATCGATGATCCAATCAGTTGTTGGTATGTGGTCGGATCAATCAAGTCTGAATCAGAATAAGATTTCCTCAACTTCTTCAGATTCATCACCATTGGTGTGGTCATGGACTTTCCAGTCCAATATCCCAAATCTCCTCAAGATCTCAACTGTGTACTTCCCCTGACTCGAGAAGATCTCATCAGTTCTCTGCCATACCTCAAGTCCCAAGAAGTAATGCATCATGCCAAGATCCTTCATATCAAATTCATAGGCCAACTTATGCTTTCACCAAGCAATGAGATGCTCTGCTCCGATGAGAAATAAATCATCAATGTACAGGATCAAAAACATGGACTCACCATCAACAAACTTATAGTATAGGTTGGCATCAACAATGCTCTTGCTGAAACCCAAACTCATCAGGTATCCATCAATCCTTGCATACCAAGCTCGAGGTGCCTGCTTGAGTCCATATGGGGCCTTCTTCATCTTGCACACATGGGACCCCTTCCCATGAATTACGAAACCATATGGCTGCTCGATATACACCTCTTCCTCAATCTTGCCATTTGAGGAAAGCTGTTTTCACGTCCATCTGATGTAATCTCCAACCCAAGGCTGAAGCAAGTGCAATAATCGTCCGAATGGAGGTATATCGAGCAACAGGAGCAAAGGTCTCCTCATAGTCTATTCCCTCCACCTGAGAGAATCCTCTGGCCACAAATCTCTCTTTGTGCTTCTCGATGCTCCTGTCAGCTGCATGTAAGATCCTCTAGATTTCTTGAAGGCTACCTCCTCCTCAAATGAAACATCCCTGCTCACCTCAATTTGTCTCTGACCTGGGATGTAGATCCAATATGCCTTCGAGGATTCACGGTACCCAACAAATGTACTCTTCCTGGATGAAAGGTCTAACTTCGTCCTTTTCTCCTTGGGTACGTGAATGTAAACAAGACACCCAAATATCTTGAAGTGTCCAACCTGTCACTGTAACCAACCTATCACAGTCACTGCCATTGTCTCATCCATGAGACCAGATCCACTCAAGGAAGCAACTGTCAGAGGCCCACACAAATATGAATGCATAAAGTCTAAGATCCCCTTAGATCTACTGTCACTGTTCGAAAAAGATTCCTTGGCATTCGTGCCAAGAGCACGACCTCTGCAAATGCCATCATGCTGAACACGAAGCTATGGAAGCCCCGTTACCATCTTCCCTAGAACGGGAAGACCTCTATAATGCAAATGAGCAAGTCTCCTATGCCATAACTGGTTGAACTGTCAATCTGTACAAACTCCGGTCAGACTGCTTCATGTCTCAAACCAGAGATCATCTAATAAGTTCTATTCTACAACTGTCACTATAGCTCCCTCTCAGAGCTATCACTAGTGACATGCCTCCGAGGTAACCTGCCCGAAACAAGAAAACAAGAACAACATTTCTATGGCAACCTCCATGGAATTTAGCAATATAACCTGCCCGGAACAGACAACAAAACAAGAATATCTCTTAGAGGGGAGATAAACAAATGCATCTTTAATATTATGTGGTTAGAATAATGATCATAACTCCAATAGATCAAAAACATAAGATCACAATGGTGCCATAACAACTAGAGGCATATCAAAACAATCAAACCTGGAGGGTGCGTTGTTCCTCTGAATGCACTGGTTCTGAGATCCCTCTGGATCTAAGTTGTTTCTTGGACAAAAGTCCCTTCTCCGGCAAACACCTTCATGATAATGATATAAATTAACATATACAAGTACATACTTCCGGCAACACTGGCAAACAACAACACCATCTGGCAACAACGACAAACCCTAAAGCATCAAAGTGCTCGAACTTGCAATTTGAAGGTAGTTGGAGATGTGCTAGGGTAGGGCGCACTTGTTGGTGAAGGAAATAGGCCAACCGACCTAGGGAAAGGTGCTCAACGAGCTTGACAAAATAAAGTTGTGCAACGACAAGGTACTGCAGCAGGGTATAGCGGCAAGACAAATCTCACGATCTTCCTTCCAGCGATTAGACTGTTCTGAAGGAAACCAAGCTCTGATGCCATGTTGAATTTTTGAATACTAAACTAGTTCACAACTGTAGTAAATAACCAGGATCTCAAGAAGATTTAACCAAGCACAAATTACAAAAATGGTTCTGCTCGTTTCTCCATAGGCAATGCTCTTTCATTGCCACCCAACCATAGGCATCCTCAAGTGCCACCCCCAAGCAGGGCATAGTAGTTATCCCGGGAAACCCTTCTACACAAGGGAAGAAAACCCAACACCTTTTCTTATAGAGAACATCCATGCCAAAGACAGAATAACCAAGAACAAGCTCTATTCACTAGAGCAAACCAATAAGAAAGAATCCAACAATACTTATCTCAACATGGAGAGAACTCAACAATGTAAACCCTAGCCAAAGTGCTAGAGCACTAGTCCACCTCTAGTGCACCACCAAGACCGAGAGATATAAGACTTGCGCCTTCCTTCCTTCAGCAGTTGCAGCTGCAACTCTCTTCCAAACTTGTGCTATGATATGTGAGAGAGTGTGTCAAATGAGAAGGGCGCCACCCTTATTTATACTAATCTGACCAATGAACTTTTCCAGTTGGGCTGACCTGTCCTTTCTGGAAAATATATTTACTTTATCTTTTTCTGGCAAGCCGACTTGACTTTTGGAGCAATATATATCTTCTGGGGCTTCTTTAATTCTTTCAATGGTTTTCCTTTGATGTCTTGGCACTTTCATCTATAAGAGAAGTTATCCCGCAGCTACCAGAAACATCAACACTAGCATCATGTGACTTTAGTCTTATGCTGTCAGAGATTAGCCACAGGTTTATTAAGTAGAATTAGGAGAGAAAATATACCAGCCCTTCAAGGATTCATTTGTCATATATTAGTCCATCACAATATTTGATCAAATGGCACACC
>ML847522.1:0-10076 GCA_009831015.1 Picea engelmannii | reverse complement strand
TATGCACTACCTAGCTTAGAAAGAATAAGATAGATGCAACGCTCTTCCTCCATCTTTATCTTACATTCTTCACATAAAATTCTGAGTGTTTTAAACCTAGATAGATAGTCTCCAAGGCAAGAAAAATCACTTGGACTCAAGGTTAGTATTTGGTTTTCTAACTGTTGTGCTCGAATAATATTGAGTTTACCAAACATAGATTCAATCTTTTCCCAAGCTTCTTCGGGGTCATCAATGTCTTGAATGTGGTACCTTAAATCATGAGAGATGGAAATTCCGATTAGTCCACGTGCTTCGTCATTCCTATTATCCCACTTGGCTTTCTTATCAGCATCAGTGGGTGCTTTTTCCTTTCCCAAGGTAATCCGGTACAAGCCTTTACTTCGTAATAAATCTTCCATATGAGATTTCCATTGGAAGTAGTTGTTGCTGGTAAGTAAGACAATACTTGTAGAAGCCTTATTAAATATGCAAATAATGTGGATTTAAAAACTGAACCTGATGATCTGGATGAAAAGAGCTCGAAAAGTTATGTGGTTTAAAAAAAAACGGCACTGAAAACGGACTTTCGATGTGAGAGTTATACCTTTTTAAAAAAAGGCATAAACGATAACCAAATGACCATGTGATGGTGTACGCTGCTTTATGAAGTGACCCACTTTTATAAAGAGAAGTGGGGATCACTTTTACAATGAAGTTACCTTATAAAAAAAAGGTTGCATGCAAAATGACTCTAAAATAAAATATTAAGGCTACTTATAGTGATTCACTTTTATACTTGAAGTGAAATACACTTTACAATTTTTGCATAACTTTTTCAAAAAAGGTAACAAAAGAGAGACTTGAACTCAAGACCTCTTACTTAATAAGGCAATTTTTAACCAAATGGTCTAGAAAAACATATTGTAATGTTCAGAAGGAGGATTGGGGGTGTTGTTGTTGTTTTTGTTGTTGAAGACGACCTTGGAGAGCATGCTAAAAAAAAACTCTTTTCACACAAGAAAAAAATTTCGCTTCTTGATAACAACAAGGGTTAGATCTTGATTAGCTTACCCGGAAGATGCACCTTTTCCTATCTGTTTCTGATTTGCCGAGACCGCACAGGGCGCGGGGCAAAGAGCATACACAGATCTAAAAGAGTAGCAATCCGGAAATAAAAAAATACAAAACCGAAATAAAATCCAAAAAACTTCTCTGCAAAAAACTTAAAAATGCGTATTCAAACTTTATACCTCCGGATTTGACTCTAATGGCCGTATCTTGGGCAAACAAAAACCTTTTCGAGTGAAACAAAAAATTTTTCCTGGGTGAAAGAAGTGCTCTAGACACAATGGAATAGTCCTCTCATCCTAGAAATGTACGGAAGAGACAGAAAATGGAGATGAGACAACTCGGCTTCACGATCTCGATCTACAACAGGAGCAGATCTTCAAACAGGTTCTGATACCATGTTCGACAAGAAAGGTATTCCAACAGAGGAAGAACACCTTCAGTAGACACTCACATAACCAGATCAAAGATCAACAAACCGATGTTTTCACGTGGTGAAACCCCTACGGGGAAACATCCATGACCCCTGCCAACGCGGCCACTTGGAGCAGTTTATTAATGCAAAGAAAAAGATTACAGAGATATTTTACAAGAGAGTTTCTCACAATCGATCATCGGCAAATGACCCTCCATGCTCTTTAAATAGTGATCATGGACCAATCGGGTGTTAAGCCACAGATCAATGGCCGTTAATATCGAGGAGAGTATGAACCGTCGGATCACTCTATGTCGGGAACATATCGTGACCGTCATATTTCCTAACTACAAATGCATACTAATGCATACAAAAGAAACACACTAGAAAACACACTTTTACCTAACGACACAATAGACCAAGTAAATCTTAATAACTCCTAAGTGTCTAAATATCCTAACACTCGAAGTCATGTGGGCGCGCGTGTGCACACACACACACACACAAACACATTAGTTGACTAGAGCTTAGGGGGGGAAAAGGTGTGCACTTGATGAAGCCTCCAATGACAAACAAAGTTGAGGCCTTCCAAGTACTCAATGTTGATTGAATTATCTTTGATAAAAAGTTGGATTCTATGATGCAACACCAAGAACCACTCCTCAACACACCATCCTCTAAACCATGCCATTAAGATTGAGCTAATACATAGACGAAGCACACTTGACACATTTATTGATGTTTGCAAGTCACATGACCACTATGTCTTGACATTTGGCAGAAGATTGAAGCTTAGGAGGTGAAACATGTGGAGTTGATGAAGCCTCTAATTATAAGCAATGCAAAGGCCTACTAAGGGATCAAAGTCCATTGAACCATCTTTAATAGGAAGTTAGATCAATGTTGTAGATCTAAATGTCACCCCTATTCACACCATTCCATAAGAGGTTTCTTAGAATGCCTAAAGATGTGATTCAACTATACAAGATAGTAGTTATCATATATACATTTACTAATTCCAATCTCTAGTGCATTGAGAAGTAACGTGGTTCCATTTTTTTATGCAATTAGGTGACCAATATCTCCACAATAATGTATTCAAATTCCTTCATGAGCCATCCCAAGAAATTAGCATCTACCATGGAGTTTTCTTACACCTCTACAAACATAAGAAACTTCAACACTAAACAAGAGTACAACACTTTGGAAACGACCATGCAAAAGATATATGAAAAACAAGTGGTTGTATAGGAGGATCACAATATAACACAAGGTGTGGAAAATAATTATACCTCTTTATGGAGGCTAATCCTAAATTGGCCCCAACTTAAAATTGATGTTGCCATATCAATGGAGTTGTTCTCAAGTAGTGAAGGCAATGGCCTATCAAAATACCCACTAGGGGAAATTCTCTTAGAGGCATGAATAAGCATCTAAGGTTAAGTTGATGTAGGAGCATCTAAGTTCTAAGTGAAAGTTTGGAAATAATGCAAGAAAAAGGTTAAAACATGCCATAAATGTAGCATGAATTCAAGTTAGGAAGAAATTGAACATGCTCTCATTGCCTATGAGAGATCTCATCTTCACTGTGTTCATTGAGGAAAGAATGGACATGAGGCACAAACATGTAGGATCCCATGGGATAAGATCAAAGACAAATATGAACAAAAGGAAGGAAATGGTAAAGCTCCCAAATCTGTTCAATTTGTTATTTCTCATTGAAATATTGACATAAATGAATATTTGTTCAAAACTTCAGTTGCTTCTTGGAGAGATGCTTGGTTGTTGATACTAGTGCAACCTGCCACATTAATTTTCTAAGAGACTTTTTTGAAGAATTGAATGAAAATGTAGATGGTTTAGTAAGATTTACGAATGGATACAATCTCAAACCTATGGGAATTGGAACCATTAGGCTCAAATTGTTTGGTTCCTAGACTTCATTTTACATAATGTTCTCTATCTTCCCGAGTTGTGAAGGAATTTGTTGTCTCTTGTGCACAGTCAACAACAAGGTTATTACATTCACATGTTTAATGGAAAAGTTTAAATAAGGAGGTCTTCCGACAACATGGTCATCATGACACGATGGGAGGATGGAAAATTGTTGAAGTTGAAAGGGACATCTGCTCAGACATAGATTTTTTCATACCTTTGTCACCATGATGAAGGTACACTATCTTCAAGTCTTTTGTGGCATGCTAGATTTGGGTACATAAACTATGATAGACTTTGTTTGTTGAAGAAAAATGGTGTTTGAGAATGTAGGCTTCCATAGTCATAGTGTCTAGAAATTTCTGGAGATACTGTGTATGAAGTTTTCAAAACGTCCAACATTTCAAGTGGAAAATTTGATCTAGGTGGATATCGGTGGCCACCCACCTTTTCCAACTTGGTCAAAATAGTTTTCTGGCAATTTTGGCAATTTACTATTTTTAACAATTTTTAACTTCTGGGGCCATTTTGAGGGCCTAAATGAAGGTTTTTCGAGATCAAGATTCTTGATCATAACTAAAGGTTTTGATTGATCCCCCAAAATGAATCTCCTCGATGATACTTTTCCAACGAGCTATTGTGTTCCCCAAACAAAGATCATATGCCAAAGTTATGCCCCCGGGAAGTTGATACACCAAACTACCCAAAACGGGGTCCAGAAAACGGTTGGCTTTTCATCTTCCGGGGTTAGGGTTTTGGATTTTATTTATGATAAAAAAAGCCTCTGGAGCCTCATTTTAAAATCATCTTCTCACAGATGCGAGTATCCATCACATATCTTCTCAGAGATAAGCTGCCACCATTCTAGCGAGTCTTTCACTCTGTATTTTACAATCTTTGTACATCTTCGCTCATTAATAGAAAATTGTGTATTACTGTATATTTGTGTTTATGGTTGCATATATGATACATTTCTGTTATAATATTGGATATATGAGATATCTATGTACATTTATTTATTATATCTCTGCTCTCATTTCGTGCCGAAAATAATTTGGATTAGTGGTATTAGAGCAAGTTGCTCTTGATCGTTTTTTTTTTTTTTTTTTGTTTTCAGTGCATGTCCTCGATGAGGTCCACGTATAACAAGTTGGGTCTCAAGCTTGTCTCTCTTGAATACAATCACTCTCGCACGCCCAAGAAAACCTCCATGGTGGAAGAAAATAAAAACAACAGAGAAGACGATTCTATCAATTTGTTGCTTGAGCAAGCTCTCACACGACAGAGGGACGAAATGATGGAGAATTTTTCCCACATCCTTCAACGCCTTCTGATAGCAACATGTGCATCTTCATTAAACAACCACTTTGGAAGCACCTCTCCTTTCAAGGTACAGGTTAATTTTGACATTCCCGCATTTGAAGGTCAGATAGATGCGGATGCCCTAGACAAATGGTTAAATATGCTAGAAGGTTATTTTTCTGTTCACCATTTTTACGATAGGGAAAAGATCACCTTCGCACTCCTTAAAGCTCTCCCCCATGTCAAACATTGGTGGGAAATTTACTGGGAGAAAAGTTACACATAAGAGTCTGGAATATATGGGGTCGATCCCACTTGGGATGTTTTTGTGGACGCGGTAAAGGAACAATGTTACCCTGTTGGAAACTACGAGGACCAGTATATGAGATGGACCACACTGCGAAACAGAGGGGCCAAGTAGTTATGGAGTTCACCAATACCTTCCATACCTTGCGCACCAATTTGGGTATCAAAGACTCCGAATGAAATTTGGTTCTAAAATACCGTGGGGCTCTACACAGATACATCCAAACTGAAATGGATTTTCTGGACATCTCATTACTCGGTGCTGCTTATCGATATGCTGTTAAAATCGAGCAGAAATTTAAGCACCAGAACAAATGGGAGTTTGGGTCTGCAAATATGCAACAACCAAAGTATGATAAAGAAAACCCTAACAAACAGCATCCCGAAAACCAGTCCAAGACACAGGAAAATAAGGGTCACGAGAAGACGAAGAAGGACACCGGAAAATGGTGTGATTTCCACAAAATCCCCTGGCACAACACCGATGAATGTGTCTCAAAATAGTCATTGGTGGTTGAAATCAAAGACAAGGAGACGAACCATGATTCAAAATTTGATTCAGAAAATACTGACAGAAGACAAATCATTGATGCAGAACCCACTGCTATTGTCACGACCACAACAATTCAACTAGAAGAACCAACAGATCCCGAAGAGGGGGAGCACCTTTTTCATTCACAGATGTGGGTGAAGGGGACCCCGCTGCATTTTATTGTTGATAGCGAAAGCCAGAAGAACCTCATCTCAGTAGAGGTCATCAAACAATTGGGATTGTCGACAACACCACACCCACAACCATACAACATCGGGTGGATTCTTCAGGGATGAGATCTTCGTGTCAACCAATAGTGTCGATTGTCATACAACATCCAACCCTTCAAGGATGAGGTATTATGTGATGTTTCGCCACTGGATGTCTGTGATGTTCTCTTGGGCCAACCATATATGTGGAAGCGTCATGTTATCTATGAGTCTCGAACTCGTAGTGTCATTGTTACTCTGGGGGGTCATCTCTACAGGATACCAAAGGTGCTTCCAACTACTGTCCCACCTAAATAGTGTCACAAGGTAGTATCTCATACTACAAAATTTAGCTTCTTCATAATCTGTTCAAAAGGTGAACAGAAGGATACTGCAACCACTACAACCTTGGTCCAAGCACCTTCTATCCAATAGAAGCAGGTCGACAAGACTACAACAAAGTGAACAGACTCATTCTGCATACAAACATCTCATGTAGCTAGACTAGTTAAAAATGTCCATCCCTTCTAGCCACATGTTCATGACAACCTTCAAAAAGCTAAGCAACACAACTTCTCCAACAAGGAAAGTAGTTCATCAAGATGCATATTCAACAAACTCTTTTCCCTCTCCCTTGGGCTCTCAACACAATGGAGACCATTGCTTCCTAAGGAGGGAGGTTTGATCCAGGTGGATATCAGTGGCCACCCATCTTTTCCAACTCACTCAAAATAGTTTTCTGGCAATTTTGGCAATTTACTATTTTTAGCAGTTTTTAACTTCTAGGGCCATTTTGATGGCCTAAATGAAGGTTTTTCGGGATTGATATTATCAATGATTGAAAAAGGCTTTTATTGAGCCCCCAAAATGGATCTCCTTGACGATACCTTTCTAACGAGCTATCGTGGGCCCCAAACAAAGATCGTATGCCAAAGTTACACCCCCAGGAAGTTGATACACCAAACTACCCAAAATGGGGTCCACAAAACTGTTGGCTTTTCATCTTTCGGGGTTAGGGTTTTGGATTTTCTTTATGATAAAAAAGGCCTTTGGAGCCTCATTTTAAAATCATCTTCTCACGGATGCGAGTAGCCATCACATCTCTTCTTAGAGATAAGTTGCCACCATTCTAGCGAGTCTTTCACTCTGTATTTTACAGTCTATGTACATTTTCGCTCATTAATAGAAAATTGTGTATTACTGTATATTTGTGTTCATGGTTGCATCTCTGATACATTTCTGTTATAATATTGGATATCTGAGATATCTCTGTACATTTCTTTATTATATCTCCGCTCTCATTTTGTGCCAAAAATAATCCGGATCACACTTCATCCATCATCAGGGACATTTGAAGTTGTCATCCTTCAAATGTCCCTGATGATGGGTGGAGTGTCCACTTGAAACATTGGACGTTTCAAAAACTTCATATATAATATATCTAGAAATTGCTAGATAAAAATGGTGTTTATGGTATACCTACCATTCCAAGGAATTTGTAGCAATATGAGGCTTGCATCCTTGGTAAACACAACAAACAACATTTTCATGATTCCACTTTGAAAGCATGCAGAAAACTAGAGTTGATACTCTTTGATTTGTGTGGCCCCATGCTTATTCCATCTATCATTGGTAATGGATATATCATGAATTTTATTTATGACTACACTAGAATGTATTGGGTTTATTTGTTGAAATAGAAATCTCAAGCATTTGAAACTTTAAAAAAATTTCATCTGTGGATTGAAAATGAAGCTCAATCTTGTATTGACACTCTTCGTACAGATAACAAAGGAGAATATACTTCAAATGAGTTTGAAAGCTATCTTTTCCAACATGGAACAAAACATCAGACCATTGTTCCATACAATGCTCATCAAAATGGTGTAGCGGAAAGAATGAATAGGACACTCTTAAATATGATACATTCAATGTTATTTTTCAAGGATGTGAATTGATGTTTTGGGCTGATGTAATTCTATGTGCAGTGTATGTGAGAAACATGATTCCATATCATGCTCTTGGGAACAAGACTCCTTATGAAATGTGGTATGGATGCATTCGTTTCGTGAGGCATCTCAAGGTCTTTGGTTCCACTTAATATGCCTTAATTCCTAAGGAGCAAAGAAACAAACTTGGTGCAAGAAGTTGAAATTGCATCTTCTTGGGGTACTCAAATACCACCAATGCATATAATCTTTATGATGAGGTGAACAAGACGTTTATTCTTTCCATAGATGTGGTTTTTCTTGAATCCACTAAAAATAACAATACTCTTGAGTTACAACTTGATCATCTAGATAAATCCATCCATGTAAAAACATATCATGAATTTGGTGATGAAATTACGTGATGCAAGCATACTTGTTGAAACATATTAAACCTTAAATACAATATCATAATAAAAAATAAAATAATAATGAAATGTTTTAAGCATGGAATGTGGAACACACTACTCCTAGTTGTCCATTAAAGTATCTAGATGAAATTGCATGTATATTTTGTGGACCAAGCGACCATAGTTATTTTCGTTCACTACCCAAAGTTGAGGAATCACTTCTAATATACAATACTTGTCACATCTACAACTCTATCTAGTGGAAATGAAATGTTCATATACCCTTCCATATTTCCTTTCAATAAAGAGGATGACTAGACGGACCCATTTGGTCTCCCCACGATACTCTTAGCATTTTGGTTTGTGTTGGGTCGGAGTGGACTTTGGGTGACTAAATCACCGAAAGTGGAAAAGGACATGCATACCTATACCTTTCCCATTGGGACGATAATGAAGTGAAAGGTTCATTATGGATTTTTAAACCTCTCATAGACGTGATGAGTGTTTTTCCATTTCTCAAATGCGAATCTATGGAAAAGAATATCCTTCCAAAAACTAGTCATGGAATAAAAGATTAGGAATATTCTCTAACATTGTAATAATGGCCTTAAAGACTATGGGCAAATTATTTGATTTTATGGCTTTGTGTTCATCAGCAATTCACTTTTTGTTTTTTAGGTTAACATATTTTAGGGGAAATCACTTAGGCACTTCCCCTCATTTCGAGTATGGTATCTAGAGTAAATCCTAGATTCATCAGGTACAAACTCAGGTCAATGACTCATGAATGTATTATATATAGCTTATTAACAATTGGCTAACTAAGAGAAAACATGTCACAAAGTGAGATTTGAACTTGGGTGGGAAGGGTAACAACTTTTCCTCACAACCACTCGAGCTACCTCTATTTGACAAAGTCGAAAATTCACTATGTGGAGTAGAAGTTCATTATGTTTGGTGATATGTTTTCTATGGATGTGATTTGATGATTCATAGACTTCTTTCAACTCAAATTCATTGTGTGATAAAATTAATTTGTTGTGTTGTAGTTGAAATTCCATATAATCATGCAACATTTTATATGTAAAACTGTAAAATCACTTCAACAAGGTATACACAACAACTAAATGTAACAAAGTCGTTTTTTGTTCTAGAAGATATGGATTATGGATTCACCATGCTTTCTCTATGCCATTATAATTTTTCCATGGCATATCAAATTTCAATCAACGTATAAATCCTAAGATATTGCATCACCCTACATATGAATCGTTTAATTCGTGTGAAAAATATTCTTTATTCTTTTGATCGATTTGTGTTTGTATTGACTAACATAAATTGCACTAGAAATTCAATCTCTATTAACTCACCTATACAAAGTTGTTCAAATTTATCATACTTATATTGTCAAAAATATAAAATGAGAACTTCATGTATCTACCTACTTAAACATTACATTTAATGTCATTTAGCACGAGAAATTACTACATTTTTGTATATTCAAAGAAAAAAAAAACACTTTGCGCTAAATGACTCTTCTTCTAATCATATTCCTCTTCGTTTAAAATAACTCTTATAATATGGAGGAGTTAAGTAATTTAAAAAAATATAAAATTTTTATTTTACTTAAAAAATAATTTAATGTTCATTTTCTCTACATACACTTAATAACATTTATCTTCACTTCACACTAACACAAATATAAATAATTAATATAAATAAATTAAATCAAACTTACTACACATAATAGTAGGTTTAACCCATTTTTTTTCCATTCTTTACATTATTAATACTTTACAACATCCTTTACACCATTAAAAAAAGTTACTCATATACATATGATATGATATAACTATAGACTCACTTAAAGGGCCCACAAATAGGGAAGATTGGAACACATGATTTTCTAATTAGGAAAGCACTCTCAATACATAACATCATGAGGATGGAAATAATATTTTGCCTCCACTCTCCAATTTCTTGTTTTTT
>ML847521.1:0-34616 GCA_009831015.1 Picea engelmannii | reverse complement strand
GCCTATCATTTCGAAGAAGAAGAGGTTTTCTCCCTTTATGGGTTTCCTCGTGAAAATCTGTCTCTGTGTGTATTTTATGTGTGACTGATGATCTTTACTCTTACTGTCCATGTGTTGTATGTTGGTAGATGACACATGAAGAAATATTAATAATTATTTTAAAAGGCATAAAATTGTTTAAGCTTATAAACAACTGATTCACCCCCCCTCTCAGTTGTTTTAGTATTTCCAACAGAGAATTCCCTGGTGATATCATGGCTTGGCACGAGGGTGTCCTGAGTGCTAAGAATGAATGCCTCTGTGCCTATGGTCGGGTGGAAGGACGAACACCCACAGTCAGTTGGTTGGCAGCAACCTGTAATAGATAAACATTTTCTTACTCTGTGTAATTTAGTTGTAACTGGGCATGAATTTTGGTTATACTGTGTATGTTTTGGGAATTGTGCTTGATTTTTGAATGGATATACTATGTCCCTTTCCTTACTGCTTGGTGGTATATTTATGCCAGTAAGAGATTATATGGATAGGACATGATTGGTACTCATAAATGCTTGTGTCCTGTGGCTTCTTGAGTTAGAGCCACTAACTGTGAGATCGTCGACCTTAGGCATAGTCTCATGTACACATGCCAACCTTCCTAGTTGTCTAGAGTCCCTTGGAGGATGAATTATGTTAAGCTCGGGAGAGGTAGTGTAGTTATGCACCGACTCCCTGCGAGGCAAGTAGAGGCCGAGACTCACCCAAGTCCTAGACTTGACGAATGTGCGCAAGGGATGCACGGAAGACTCTTCTAAGAGTCAAGCCCAAGAGAAAGAGCGCAAAGCTCTTAATTCCTTCATTGTTGAGAAAGCTCAGGAGGGACAACACTTTTCGTAAAGTGCTGGCGAGACCCAATAGTCGGCTTGCAGTAGAAGATCGAAGGCTGAGACCTTTGAAGCGTCGAAATCTTCTGAAATCGGGAAGAAAGCGTTAGCTTAGGGAGGAGCTACAACTATCGTCAGATCTCGCATGGATAGCTAATAGCCATCGGATCCAGGAGAAGCTGCATGAGGTTTAACCCTCGCATACGCAAAGGTTAGGACTCATCAAAGTCCCGAAAAGATCAGGACCATCCATTTAAGAGGACACATGGTAGAGGTCCGAACCCATCGAGGCTTCGGATACCAGAAGATTGAAGGACTAGAATTGTGGAGTTGCTACATCGTGAACTCCCGGTTTGCAAAATCTTGATACAGGAGAGGAGCCACTAGATTTTGGTATTTCGGCTATTCGGAGTTCGGGACGTAGAGGAGGCTGTGGTCTTGGTACCGAGAGTTTCAAACTCCCAGTATGCGAAACAACGAAAGCATCAGGACCATCCATTTTAGAGGACACGTGGCAGAGATCCAAACCCAACGAGGTTTCAGATACCGGGAGGTTGAAGGACCAAGAGTTTGGTTGCGGCAGATTCGCAAAATCGCAAATCCCGAAGTCCCGAAAGGTGCACGTGGTTGAGGTTTTGGGGAAATCCCCGAAAGGAGATTTCAGTAATTCGGTTGCCGGGAAAACAAGAGGTAAGAGTTCTGAACTCTTGACCCATAAAACCCCGAAAGGATCTGAGCTATTGGATCAGGAGAGGCTTTGAGTCGTTGATCTCGCTCAAGAGAAGGAGGATCGAAATTTCAGGATTTGGCACTTCGGTACTTCGGATACTGGGAGTACGAGAGGACAGGGAATTGGAGCAACAGGATTCGCAAAGTCCCAAAACACGAAATCCCGAAAGTGTTTGGAGGAGTAGTGTCGGGTCACGGAACAAGGACAGGTTTCAGCATACTGGGGTTCAGGATTTCGGAAGTACCGAGGACAAGGAACTAAGGCGCTTTGTGTTGAAACTCCCAAAGTCGCGAAATGCGACGTACTGTTGGAGTGGGTGTGTGAAATTGTGAATAAGTATTTTATGTAACAGAATCACGAAATCGTGAATTCTGAAACCCTGAAAGGAGGTGGGTCGTCGATCCAGTTGGATCGTAGTCGTTGGTTCAATTTGGACATGGAATGTTGATCCCTCAGCAGAGATATTTCGGTATTTCGGCTACTGGGGTTATAAAGAGTAAGAGAATCGGAACTCTTGATCCATGAATTTCCGAAAGGATCCAAACCATCGGATCAGGGGAGGCTTACAACCATTGATCTCCCTTTAGAGGGGAACTTCGGAGATTTCAGAGTTTTGGGGATTTGAAAGGGAGAGGAAGAGACATTGCATCGCGATTCCCAAAATCATGAAAATTCAATAAGTGCTTTGTTGATTAATCTCGTGGTCATGGAATAGGGTCACGTGGACAAGACCCAAGCGGGGAGCTTGTCACTCGCCAGCCCTTTCGGGGTTCGACATTTCAGCATTTTGGGGTTCGAAGAATCGAAAGACTTGACTCTCTTGCATCGCTGAGTCATGAAATGCGAAAGGCTCCTCTTGGCTTGGCCTGTGGTCATAACCAACGATCACATGGAGGTGGAGAAGGGAAGAGCTAGCCTGTGCTAGGCCCCCGTAGGAATTCGGGGATTCTATCCCTTGAGGAAAAGCGGAAAACTTATTATGTCGTAGTGGGTATGTGACAGCTACGCTCATTCGCAACAAGATGATGATATTTACAATGAGGCTCTAGAGGCCTTTTTATCATAAAGAAAATCCAAAACCCTAACCTCGGAAGATGAAACACCAAAATGTTTGCGGGTCTCGATGGGGGTAGTTGGTACGTCAACTTCCCAAGGGAGTAAATTTTGCATACGATCTCTGTTTGAGGTGCACGATAGCTCGTTTGAAAGGTCTATCAGACACTGATCCTCACTCTACCATACCTACAACAACCATTCAATATTGAGACAGATGCCTATGACTATGTTGTTGGTTTATTCCTCACTCATCATGGACATCCATTGGTCGATCATAGTAAGACACTCTCCGATGTTATTCGCAGGTATCCCATCCATGACAAGGACATGTACTCCATTGTCCAAACATGTCTATAGTGGAAGCATTATATTATGGGAAAGGAAAAAATCATCCACACTTATCACAAGCCTCTTCAATTCATGCAAACATAGGGAAAGTTAAAAAATGATTGCCATGAGAAGTGGTCCATGTACATGCAACAATTCCACTTGAACGTTAAGTACAAGAAGGGAAACACAAACCATGTTGTAGAATGCCCAAGAGGAACCCCGTTTGTGGCACTAACCACGGTTCTTAACTCTCTTGGGCATGAGACCTCCAAGTGGCCCTAATTGTATGGAAATGACCCTAATTTTGTTGCTACATATCAGACACTATGCACAGGTAAAAAAGTTCCAAACTTTCACCCCTGGGATGCACTTTTGTGCTCTACGGGCCATCTTTGTGTTCCTTCAAGAGAGTGTGCAAAGCAATTTGGGAGGCACATTATAGTCGAGTGGTAGGGCATATCGATGTGGAGAAGATATTAGCAGTACTTTAGAAGTATTTATATTGGCCAAAACTCTGACAGGACGTTAACAGGTATATCAGATCATGCACTTCCTGTGCCATCGCTAAACCTGCCATTAAGAAGTAGGGGTTGTACACTCCTCTAACTACCCCAAACAAGCCCTAGGAGTTAGTCTCCATGGATTGCATATTGGGTTTTCCCTCCACCAAGCATGGTAACTGTCCATAGAGCATTGACAAGGTAACCCCCATTTGTAGAGTCACAAAAATGAAGAGTCGGCTTCTTCACAACCATCAACAATCTCAAGAAAAAATCACCCATTCATAGCTTTACCATTCACCTTTATTGGATCAAGGATTCATTCAATAAAAACAACAAGGATGAGTAGAGCGAGTATGGTTTAAAAACCATTCGCCCTTCTTGAATTAAGGAGTCAACTTTAACGAACAACAAGTTGGTAAAGCATCGATCAATCTATTCATATTATGTATGTAATAACTTAATACTTTAATAGGGTGAGCTCACTTATTGATCTAAAGCATTTGGAAATGTATTAGATAAGAGGTCGGTGCTCGAACCTCATAAGTTCCTTTATATCCTGAGGGGAGGGGAGAAACAACGTTTTTTAAAGCTCGACCAACCTTAAAATTTTAAAGCCATATCTTAAGAGGGCTCTTAAAAATATTCCTATTATATTTTGATTTATGGCGGAGAGAGTCAATTTTAAGCACTCAAACTTTGTTTATCAGGGAGGTGGTCCAAGGATAGTTGATTTTAAGCACTCAACCCTAATGGAGTTGTTAATATGTATATAAGATAATAGAGGTTAGATTTCATTCATTACCACTAAATTGAAACCTGAGAGGAGGCCCATTCATATTTAGGGGAGTCCAACCAAAATTAGTCTCATGATAGATGTGGCAGATATTTCTAAATAACTTCCCCAATTCCTCGATCTCTGCTTCCCTCGCCCACCTTCAAATTACTTTATGAGGGAAGGTCATATCACTTGGAATTCACTAATTGAAACACTTTGAGATTTATGGATGGGCGGTATCTCCTACAAGTGGAAGTATTCATTGTAAGGCACCTTCCTCCCTGACACTTAGAGACATGGAGCCTATAGTTCAAATCCATCTAGGTAACTAGTGTTCAGGGTGCACTTCCAAGCCAACCCCTAGATGGATGATTACAAATCGATCCAAAACAAGAACACAAGCAACAAGCTTCCCATTTCTCTTTCCACTCTAGACTTGAGCTCCTCAGATTCAAGGGGGAATAAGATTTCTCTTGCCTCTTCGAATCAAGAGAGATTGCATCTATTTCTTTAATCTCATAAAAAAAACTATAGATGAATGGAGAGGGGGCATTGAATTGAAATTTGAAAGGGGGTGGAACATGAGTAGAAAGGCTCATCCCATCAATGGGTCAGTAGCAACATTACTTGTGTACTAGATCAAAGATCTACTTTAATACCTATTGTCCGATATTTTCTAGAAGCCCTCTAAATTTCTAATTTTCCAAAAGTTGGATGGCCATATGTACAATGGTAATGGCTTATGGGAGACAAGGCCAGTCATTCCAGGGTAGCCTATGGGGAACCCATGGATAGATCGAATATGTTCATTCATTGCACGAAGTTTCATTGGAATAAAGGGTTGCATGAGGTTGATTTGGAAGGCCAATACTCGTATTCGATAGGAATTGTTTCATGGTATATCTATGGTTTTGTAGTCGATGATTGGTGCTATGAGCTAGTTCCTTAGTAATTCATTAATTCCATTTGGCTCACTTTTTTCAAGTTTATTTCCTTTGGAAAAATTAGAGTGTTCAATCTAGGCTCGACTAGAGAATAGTTGGGTTGGAGAGAACTAGGAAGAGAAACTAAAAAAGAGCTTACTTGATGAATGGGAATGAATCAACAGAAGAGGATTGATATGTAGAGTAATATCGATAGGAGAATTTCAGTTTTCAAGATGGCTAGGATAAAGGTTACCAACCACAAAATCGATTATGAGAGAGATGGCACAACTGATCTTGGGACACATCCAACAAAGTATTTCTATAGAGATACCTAGCCACCATCCCATCGAATATTAAATCAATATATCTATTGCTGAGAAATGGGAATGCAAACTTCCAAATCCCCCTCCTTCACCTCTCCTTATGTCACACTACACCTATGGTTCAAAGCACAACTAACACTCTACCACTATGTCAAGATGGCTTTCAAAGGTGAGAGACAGATATGATATTTCACATTTATATACTTTAGCCTTCCTCTATGTGTATTCCAAGGGTGATCAAGACCACTCCTTGGACATTCATCGCATGTTGAGCACCTAAAGAAGCTCACCCTCATGTTTGTGTCTTTATGGTTGTCTATTGGTTGTCTAAAATGGCCATTTTGGTACTGTACAAGAAGAGTATCACAACATAAGCCACTACTAATCTCTTCTTTGTGCATGTTTGGGTTCATTTTGGGCTACCGTGGACCATTATTTCAATCAAGGGTAGTATATTCCTCAATATCTTTTAGTGCAACATGTGGTCTATGATGGACACCAAGCTCACTAAATCCATTGTCTTCCACCCCTAAATACATGGGAAAATAGAGATGGTCAACATGATGATTGTGCATATCTTGCGCATGTACAACTCAAAGTATCTACATACATGGGATGAGAGTCTTCCATATATTCAACATAGCTACAACAGAACCCTCCACAACTCTATTGGACATAAGCATTTTCACATGTGCTTGAGGTTCCATCCATTGGCCCCCATTGATGTAGCTCTTCCAAAGCATCTATACAGGAAGATTCCCCCCATGCTTAGACTGAGTTAGATAGAGAAACAAAATTTTTTGAATAGATCCAACACATCCAACAACATTTTCATGATATCCTACAGAAAGGAAATCTCTACTACAATCAACAACATGACCATCATTAGGTTCTACACAAGTTATAGGTTAGTGATAAGGTGTGGTTTCATTTACAAAAAGAGTGCCTCATGGGACTCCACAAGAAGCTCCAACCACTCGGATATGGCCCTTAAACCATCACAAAGGATATGGATGAGAATGCTTTTGAATTGAGTATTCCTCCTTTCCTTGGCTTGCACCCAGTATTTAATGTGAAGCTACTTCAACCATATTTTCCACCTCTATTGGACACCTTGGAGTTGGAAGAGCATTTGCCCCCTACATAAATCAACCTTGACTACATTAATTAGGATACATTGGACTAGATCATGGTAATGGAGACAAAGGGAACCCACCAACATAACATAAAACTCTAATGGGTTGTCAAAGCAAGACAACTTCTTCACCAAGGAAAGTGGCTCACTAGGAGCCAAATTCAACAGAAGTTTCCCTATTTGATGGAGGTACTTAACGCAATGGGGAACATTGATTCTTGGGGGTGGATTGATCTAGATGGATATCAATGACCACCCACCTCTTCCACTGATTCATAATGGTTCTCCATCTTGATAGTTTTTCAGGTCCTAAACTTTCAACACATTTTTTTGGCCCTAAATAGTGTTTTTTGGCTTTGCGATGAAATAGGGTTGCCATGGAATTCCTAATCCTTGAATTTTTTTTTTCTTCTGATCGAGATATTTCCAACGGGATACTATTCACCCCAAACAAATTTTGTATGTGGGAGTTGCAGCGTTGGTAATTCGACATATAAACTAGACTCCTCGGGCCCACATCCCTTTTGCCACTTTATCTCCCATGGTTAGGGCTTTGAATATTTAGGGTTTTTTCCACTTAGAGTTGAGTACTTTATGTTAAAATACCATTTTTTCCTCTTGTAATCTTCTTCTTATGAATGAGCATAGCCAACACCTCTCTCTTCATAGACAAACTACCACCATTCTAGATAGTTTGCATTGCTTTGTATTTCACAGTATTTTCCTATTTCATTTATTAATATAATTTGGTTCTCACTATATTACTATGCTCTCCATAATATTTCTATGTGTTTGTTTCCATTCATATTCTTGCCTTTCATTTTGTTCTCTATACAATCTAGATCAATTTGTATCATCCACATACTTGACCCAGAGATAAGGTTTAAGGGGAGAGGATTTGTTGGACTTATGTTCAAAATTCTCTATATAGATATTTGCCACTATGGGGGATAGTGGAGGCCTCATATCAACCCCACACGTATACTTATATATGACACCTTGGAAATTAAAAAACATAGACCTCAACTAATTTGGTTGTCTAAGGATCAATTACTTGCTCAATCACTACCACAACTGCATTGATCGGGATCATGGTAAAAGATGAAACCGCGTCAAAGCTAATAAGGATATCCTTATTCTCCACCTTGATATTCCTTATTTTGTTTACAAAATGAGTTGAGTCCTTTTCCCCTTATTTGTTCTCATTCATCTTTGACTTTGGCAAGTTTGTTGTGTTTTTATTTTTTCTTTTTTGGATTACATTTTTTTTGTAAGCTAATTGATTATATATTAATATGTCACATATAAGAGTGCAAACAAAACTCCCTATAACCCGCCACTAGGGAAATTGAGTACAATTTAGTCCAAAAAATACTAGTATGAAACCCCATAGATATTTGGATCAATTTAAAGATTTTCACTGTTTTCTATGACTGTACTATCACTAGACAAAGTATACATACTACTATGCCTAAGTACATAGCATCTTACTATAGTTATTATAAAACAAAACAAGAGTATCAATCATCACATATTATAGAATTGAAAGGGAGCTAGCCTTTTTGTATCTCAATTAGGTCTTGATCCTCTTCATTCAGCATGATGGGGTTGGATGATGTGCTCTCTAGAGTGGAATTCTAGTCCTCAATTGTGACTGGAGCTTGTTGGTTTTTTTCCCTACCTGGTACCACTATCTCCATATTAAATACAGTCTTGCAAACTGCATCAAACTTCTTGTGTAGCAAGTTCAAATCCTTGATGATGGCCTATTGTTACTCCCCTTTCTCCTATACAACATGTGCTATGAGTGATTTTTTAGTCTAGTATAATTCAATCTTTCTAAAAACTTGTGTAACTTTTGACCTCGAGAAGCTTGTATTTGGAACCCAAGCAAAATATTCTTCTTTCAACTCATAATTGGGTGTCTCCCTTATTTTTTTCCTAACCTTCTTCTCCATTTAATCTATTTTTTGCTTCATGTCCTCTAGAAATTGGTTGTGGTAATTCCAAGCTTCCTACATAGCCTCGGCCTGAGCCCTAGTAATTCTTTGGCTAGAATTCCTATGGTGGGATCTTTTTGCAATTCACTTGGAGCTACTACACTACCCCTCTTTCTATATCCCATTTCCATTCTTAATCCCCTTTGTCTTCATCCTATTATGTTCACTGTAAACCAGGACCGAGACTAACCACCCAAAGGTTGATTTGGCAGGCAACCTACATAGGGGTGATGAACACCTATGGTCATTAAAGTAATTTCCTAAGATACCACCTAATGACCAGGCATGTGAATGAGGAAACCACAAATGCAAAACCCTAATTATACTTTGTAAACAAGAATACGAACAAGGAAAAAACCAAAAGTGGTTTTAACTTTAGTGAGCATCCACAACCAGATTACAAGGAGCCATAAAGAGAATGACCTCGTTACACATATTTGAATGTCATAAATTTTGAGCAGTCAAGGGACTCTCGAATCCAGTAATTTAAAGAATCATACGATCACAAAATTCCATCTCTACTTCATGACTATAATCCCTGAGATGAATTCTAGGTACCAAGTGGTACTGAGCTCCAAATAACCATCCTCCTTCATCATCTATGAGTAATAATAATCCAGAGAAGCATGATGTCCTACAATGATTATGAAAAATTCCCCTGTTTTCGTCATCATACAACTTCGAGAGGTCGAACTGTCATGGAGTGACTGTTGAAAGAAGAAGCAATACATTACTCCCTCGTAGATTGATTAAATTGGATGGAGGAGCCCCAATGTGGTGGTGTCCGACTGACACCTGGTCCCCTCCTTAGGACACAACGTCATCACCCCATCCAAGGGTTTTTTTGGATTACCTTTGCTTTGCTTTGTCTTTATTCATTTTCTATTCTTATCTTATATTCTTATGTTATTTTTTTTTATTCTTTTGATTTGATTCCAACTTATTCATACTTGTTTTATAGCTTATTCTTTTTCTTTATCATAAGTTGTTTCTTTATTATCTCATTCTCTTTCCTTTGTCTTTGATTTGGTCTTTGTTCTTATCTTTTTTCAAAGTTTGTATTGGTCTCTTTGTTATTTATCTTTATCTTTTTTATAGATTTGCCTCTTTATGTTGTTTGCCTTCTTGGTTTGTTTTTTATTCCTCTTTTCTTATGTTTGCCTTTTTGTCTTTGATAAATGTATTATATAATTTATGATTCTAGGTTCATTTCTCTCTAATTGTATCTTACATAATTTTATTTTGGAGTTCTTATCTTTTTAGGTATGTAGTGCCTCATTTGTTTTTACTAGTTTGATTGATTTGATCTTATCACTTTAGAGCATTTTCTTTTATAAATGACTCAGTTTATTAACTTGTATTTTTTTTTTTATTGGAACTCAAAACATTAATTATCTAATTGGTTTTAAATGATGAATTTGAATGGATTCATTTAAATGAGTATATGATAACATGGATAAATTACATGTGCATTGATATGACGTAAATGATGTGGACAAAAATGAAAATGTTGGACACATTAACTTGCAAATGCTACTGAAAGTTTGATTAGTGTGACAAGAAACCACATGTATATATTGATGTGGGATTGCATTAACATTATACTTGACTCTGGATTGAGTTAGGGTACTCTAAAATGTTATATGGTTAATGTCATGCTTTGATTTTAATTATGGAATTATTTGATGCCTTGATTGTAGTGTGTGTGGGCACAAGGAATATGTTTTCTAATCAATCCACATATGGTAATGGGATTTTATAAAAGTGTATGAGGTACCATCTATAGAGGAGGAACAACATTCCTATTTCCACCTACTAGCACTCATTTTCTATGACCTGGAGTGAAAATCTAGTGACGATTTTACTTAGAGGTGCAAGTTGTTGTGAGGGTAGGTCATGTATTAGGTCAGTCACAAGGTTTGGTTGAGGGGCACACAATAAGATGATAACCTTATTTCTCAGTGACCATTAGTATCTTAACAATGGAAACAAAGGTTGAGTTAATAGAGTCCCAATAGTTTCACCATTCCGCCACCTAGAAAGTTGGATGCTTGAAGAGAATGTGAAAACATGGTACCCTTGAAAAGTAATTAAAGAAAAATTTTTAAGGGCGTGAAGAAGCATGCATGCTTGGTAATGATTATAAATTATCAATTATATAATGAAAAATGTTTATTAAATAATATAAAAGATGCTTTCCTTAGTATGCATATGTTAATTAATATGAGAAAAATGATCATATAGTTTATGCATTTAAACATAAAGAGAAACATTAATTAAATGTATAGTAGTCTGAATGAGCATATAGATTAGTTAATATCTTAGAATAAAGAGAAATTATCTAGTTAATTCAAGTTTATTAAGAAAGATAAATACATTCTAGGAGTGTGCATGAAATGAAAACAATCTAATTATTAATTAACTACAACTAATTAGTAGTGCACTCACAAATCAAGGAGAAGAAATAAGAATAAAAATTCAAATTGAGATAGAAGTGTGAGAAAAGAAAAGTGGGTTTGGAGAAGTTAAAGAGAGCTAATAAATAACTAAAATATTAACTCCATCTGCACCCATTAAAATAGAAAATGAAGAGGAGATCAAGGGCACACTTAAGAGTGAAAATAGAAAAGGTGGGAGTTGGGTGAGGATAATTCATTATTTTATATTTTTAAATAAGTAATTACTTGTGCATTTGTGCATGTGAGTGACACATTGGTGGGTGAATAATAGGTAAATATTAATTTAGTANACACTTAAGAGTGAAAATAGAAAAGGTGGGAGTTGGGTGAGGATAATTCATTATTTTATATTTTTAAATAAGTAATTACTTGTGCATTTGTGCATGTGAGTGACACATTGGTGGGTGAATAATAGGTAAATATTAATTTAGTAAATTAAATATTTGCATGAGTTGGACAATTGCATGAGCCATAGAACCTATAAAAGGAAAGCTTGAGCTAAGAGGAAGAGACATTTTGTACCCTAATATTGGATGGTTTTCGTAATATTTGAAAACTTTCCATTGGTGACTGTTGAGAGTTTGGTCCATTGAATAGTGTTGTGAAGTGGAGATTTTCTTCCAAAGCTTAGTGGTTTCACTTTTCTCTTATTGCTAGATTGGTACCTTCTATACAACCCCATTGCGGCTCAGGGGTCATTGGGGAAGGAGAGTACCCATAGGAGTTGGTAGAGTGGTCAATCGATGGATTCTCAAAGGATTGACAAGTTGATGCAAACGTGAAGTTGAGATTGCAAGTCAAGAAATCAACAACTCAAGAAACTCCTTACAATAACCCTTGTATATTTATTTATGAATAATTGTTTGTTAATTGCGTCGAGAGTCACTTTCTACAACCCAGTCTAAGGGAGATGTGTAATTCCTTCTATGTGTTCAACATAGAGTTGACACGTGACATTTAAAAATAAATATCAATAAAAAAAAAATCTAATGTCAAACATAAATAAAACATTTTAATGCCCACCTTAAGTAAAATATTTTTATATCAACTTTACACACACACATAAATATAAAGTAATTAAAAGCAATACAAAAGATTATTTCATCCATAGGTGCTTTCTACATCCCATTATGAGGGAGATGTGTAATTCCTTTAGTGCTTAACAAGGAGTTAACACCTATCATCTAAAAATCTCTCTCTCTCTCTCTCTCTCTCTCTCTCTCTCTCTCTCTCTCTCTCTCTCTCTCTATATATATATATATATATAATGATGATGATGATGATGATGATGATTAACATCCATTAAGACCGAATTTACTCAATCGAACCTTAAGAAGGTAAGGGAGTACTTGGATTTCTTTAGAATTTTATTTGTGCTTGAAAGCATTAAGAGAAGTGTTCCAAGATCACTATAGTTTTATTGAATTAAAAGGTTAGGAATGTGGGTAGTGTGACAAATATTTTGAAATTGAGATCTAATCTCATTATATACTGGACATTCTAAGAAAAATTGTTTTTCATCTTCAACCCTCTTAGTGTCACAAAGATGACAAATTCTTACATACCATGACGTTTTGGGAATTGTCTAACGCATAATTTCACTATGGAGCTCATAAAAATTTGTTCTATTTTTAGCAATGCTAATTTTATTCTTTACACTGGTCAAAACGTAGAGATGCTTTTGATATCCTAGATTAGGGTCGATCACCTCCTTATAGTATATTTATTTTGTTTTTCCCTATAACACTTTATCACACCACAATTTGTCCTTTATCTCTTCCTTTATTCCCCAATTATTTAGCCAAGATTGAGCATATTTTGTGTCATCCCTACTTGAGTCAAAGGATGTTTTGGCTAGAGTTTGAAGCGATTTTGGGAAGACTCTTGTCTTCCATGTTGTTTAGCTTATTCTTATACATTAGGTACTTGGTCATAGCCATGCTTCCATTGGAGGAAATGCTCACTTATGTGATGAGGATATGATAGGGTGTATTCCCTTTAATTTTAAGATCACAAGTTATAAATTATTTTGGATCTACTCTATCTTTCTTCATGATTCTCTAGAGATATTGTATCTCCAAACTTTGCATCCATATAAAAAAACATGAGTGACGAGAGTCTAAAAAAAAAGTTTTTTCTTATCCCATATACAAAGGTTCTATGATTTACAATTGTTTTCAAGTCCATAATAAACTTTCCACCCTCCATTTATCCCTTTCTCAATGTTATAGTTCCATTTGAGCTTGTGATGAATATCAATTCTGAAATATTTGTATGAAGGAACTTCCTCCATGCCATTGTTGTCATTATGAAAGTATTGTAAGTGATCTTTTAAATTTAGTTATCATGACTTTTGTTTTGTCAATATTAACAGTCATACCCATATTGGAGCATAAATATTTGAGGATTCTTTGTTTCTTGCCAAGATCATAGGGAATCCTCACCATAAGAATAATATCATCAATGTAAAGAAGAATATTGATGACTATACCAGTGAAAACTGGGCCAAGATAACCTACTTCTTTCAAACAATTTTTTAACTTGTCAATGTATATGCCAAAAAGGGTAAGGGACAGGGGACAACCTTGCTTGACTCCTTTATTACATTTAATTTCTTTCAACCAGCCCTCAATGTTCCTAAACTTGGCAATAATTTTCTTGTACAACCTTGTTGTAGCATCCCTCAACTTGAAAGGAACTTTTAGCTCTTCCAACCTATTCCAAAGGTCCGTCTGGGGCACTATGTTAACAGCTTTTCTAAAGTCAACAAATCAAGAAAGGAAATTGGTTTTATTATTGTTACACTCCTCCAAAGGTCCATAGTTGAATGATATCTCCTAAATTCGGCCCGGCCTTTATCTCTTTTTGAGTGGCTTTCTAGCTATATGCTAATCTTCTTTTCCAAAATAATTGCATACAACTTGGCTAAAATGGGGCTAATCATAATGGTCCTATAATTAGAGGGATTGTTCTTATCCCCACTTTTAAAAATAAGTACAATGAGGCTTTATGTCCATGGTTTAAGGAAGCCCTACTTGACTGCATAATTGAAGAGCTTGTGTATGTGAGGGATAAGGATAGGCCCTTCCATTTTTAAGATTTAAGATTGGTAGTCTTTGATGTCCTTATATTTCCCATTTGCAAGTTTCTTAACCCCAAACTCTATGTCTTCTATAGAAAAACTTCATCCTATGTAGAAACATTTAGAATATGGCATTAGGGGATTTGTAAATATTTTTAACGTAGCAATTCCAATCCTTTAAGGGAATCATATTATTTTCTTTAGTTTTAAGAGTTAGAATTTGCCTCTAGAATTTCTTAGGATCTAACTTAGATAGGTGCAAAAGCTTCTCTTGGTTTTTATTTAAATAATACATATTTTTCCTTTTAATTAGGGATTTGTATGTATTTATCTTATCGGGTTTTAAGGACTCATTAGAGGCATCCCTAATGGATTTCCTAGCAATTTTACACTCGTTAGCATACCAAAGGTTGGTTGTTCTATTTTTCCTTTTACATAACACCTCAATAATGGAAGTGTTATCTCCTCAAATGACATAGTCAAATTTGTTAATTTTAGGTGATAGGAGGTCATTGAAAAATACTTTTCTAAATTTTTTAAGGTTCATTTTTGAGAGCCTTATGTCTGTAATAAAGTTTGAAAAACATTGGATTTTGTTTTTTCTTCAAAAGAGTCAAAACTCAGGTTTCGGTGGCTAAGCGCTTTTCCAAAAGGGCTTCTAAGCCACCAAAATCCTAGCTTTCGACAACTTAAACGCGAAATTCGGGGCTCTCCTAGCCACCGAAAGCACAAAAATTTTGTGTTTTTACTAGGTTGAGCCATCATTTTCAAATGATGATTTTGAGAGACTGGAAGATCATTTTGAGAAATGGTCGGAGGATTTTGTGCCTAACATGTCAAAGACCAATAACCTCTCTCAATTTTCCTACAGGTGTCATATATTGGGAGAAAAAAATTCATCTCTGAGCCCTAATTTTTGAATCTCAGAATTTCCCTATTTGACACATGTTTTTGAAATGAATATCAAAGGCAAATGAAAACGAATCTCAAAGAATTGAGAGAGGTTTTTGCTCACAACAAAATGATCTACAAAATCCTCTCTCAATTTTCAAAAATATATTTTAATTTGAGAGATATAAGTGAATATTTGAGAGGAATATTTCCATAATTTTCGGTGGCTTAGGCGAACATTTCAACTGTTCATTAGCCACCGAAAGCACAAACAGGGCAGAGAGGCATTTTTTTCGCACAGATCCAAGTTTTTATTATCCAAATACATTGAGGATAGTTTCTAATGATAGATAATAATTAATGGCATCATTATTGGGTTTCTGTTCCAGTTTTAAAGGATGACAGCAAGAGGAGAAGATTGAGTTTGCTACCTAGTTTTGGCAAAACACTGTCTTTTAGACAAAGGTGGCAAATTCGAATTATCTACCATCTTATGAAGATCTACTATAGCTATCAAAGACTTTGAAGACTTTGAATATCATTGGAGATAATATGTTGACCTATGAAATATGATATTTTCCTATTTTCATGAATTTGTTTTGACTTTCTATTATTAGTATATTCAGATCCAGTTTTATAGGATCTTGAACTTTCATGTAAAGGCTATAAAGCCTACACTTTCTAAGTATTAAAGGGTCTCAATATTGGAGGCTGAGGGAGGTTCAACTTTGAGTTCTTCTATGTTGCTACTGTAATAGAGACTTTTTCTTAATATATGAAACTTGCAAGCTTCTTTCATTGGTGTTATCAGACCTCTTCTTTCTTATCTATTTTTACTTATGAGTTGAATGCAATTCTCTGTCTATGCTTATTTAATCCATAAGTGACTGTCATCTCACCATTTGATTGTTAAGCAAAGGATCATAATTGCTTATGCTAGTTTCTAGACCCATCATGCTTATTGTTTTATATATGTGTGATCTAGTTAAGTGATTAGTTTCTGTCCTATTTGACACACAACTTGTTTGATTGCATCTCTTGAGAGCCTTGTATTGTTTGATATCCCTAGGAAGTCTTGAAAACACAGTCCAGTTAGTTAGATATTCATCTTGATCCAACCCCACACCCATTTTCGAGTTAATCATTACAAGAGCAGTTAAGTTACCAAGCTCTGAGATACAACCTAGGAGAGTTTCCTGGAGCGATAACAAATTGGTGTCGTTGCCGGGGAGAGGAAATTGAAGCTCAGCTTCCTTGGGAAACGACATAGATCCATCTTTGATGATAGACAAAGATTGGACATATCAGTTGGTTGTAATTATCTATCTGGCGGCTCCACGGTTTCAAGGTGGCTTCAAAGAGAGCTCATACTAGAGCAAATCCAGAAAGGCCACTTACAACACCTGTTTCAGATCCAGAGAAGATCACCAGAAGAGAGATATCTCTGTAAAGACAAACTTCCAAAGCAACAAGGACATCTAGATCAGGTATCTCAAGAGGTACCACTTTTTTATCTGTACCTAGAAAACCTTCCTTTAAGTCTACTTCTGTTGAAGCTTCCCGTTCTCAGAAAATTGTAAGAAAATCAGAAATTTTGAAAGGTGATGAGCCTTCAATAGATTTTGTTGTTATAGATCTTATTTCTGAGCATATTTCTGTACATGATTTAGGGAAAGAGGTTGTACAATCTACCCCAGAAGAGGACTACTCCCCGTCTCTGATTTCTTTACAAACAGAACCAGAAAAACTCTACTCTTATACTCATACTAGTTTGCCTTTAGTAGAGTCTGTTATCCAAGACTTGTTTGTAAAAGGAGAAGAAAATTTAACCCTACTGCTAGGGCAGATTTACAAATCCTTCTATTTCCCTGATCCATCTGAGTTTAATAAGACTCCACTGGGAAGGATCTAGTTGACAGAAGATGAAGAAGCTAAATTTCAAATCCAAGTATCAGTTCATTAGTCTGCTTCATGAATTGTTGTATTTCTTTATCATCTCTTTCATGTTGTTCCCTCCGCATGTAAAGAGAATTATTTTATGTTTTGTATATTCATAAAATCATCATCCTTCTTGTATATATCCATCTTTAAAAGAGGAAATCTTGCAGCCCTATATTGTAGATGTTGATTCATTATCTCATCACATCTTGTTCTTAAAGATGAGTCTTTCATTCCCTTGCCTATTGAATATGATCACTCTTCTGATTTTGTAAAGATTAAAATTGATTCTAAACATGTCTAGAGATCAACTCCTTTTGGCATTATTGTTGAACCCTGTCATCAATCTGTTGAATCTGATGATCATCCAACTGCCTTTCAAATTAAGATCAGAATGAATATGTTCAAGCCTTTAAGGCTGACCTATCTCCTTCATCCTTATCCTCTTGACTGTTATGAATACCTTCCCCGGTTTTCTGGAGAGAACCAAGTTTTAGCTAAGAGGCACTTGGAATCCTTTGAAGATTTTGTTGATCGTTTTTGGATTGTTCATGAAGATGTGATCATGAGATTTTTCTCTAAGTATTTGATCAGACATGTTGTTGCATGGTTTAAAGGTCTGAGAGCTGATTCTATTGGCTCTTGGATTGAGTTATCAAATGCCTTTTTGAAGTATTGGGGTGAAAACAAATCTCTTGATTTGTACCTCGCTGACTTTTATGCTTTGAAGAGAGAGAAGGATGAAGCTTTGTTTGTTTTCAATCAAAGGTTTTACAACAAAAATCATGACATGCCTTTGGAGATCCGGCCTACAGAGACAACTTCCATGATATATTATGTCATGAGTTTGCATTCAGAACTTGCCCTTCTTCTGCTAGAAAGAAGGTCTTCATCTCTAAGAAGCTTGTTTGAAGATGCTCAAGAGGTGGAGGAGAACATTCATGCTTCCAGAAGGATCCGAGAGCATACTGACTTTGAAGACCTATATGCACAAGAGCAAAAAGACTGTCAGTACATTTCAGATTCAGAGCAAGAAAGCAGTGAGTATGAAACAAATATGGCACAACAGCCTGAAGGTGAGTGTATTTCAGATTCAGAATCAGATTCTTTAGTATATGCGGAGTATTCTAGGGATAGATATGCATGTGAAGTTTATGATCAGTTTGTAAACTAGGATGAGCCTATGATAACTGGTGATTGTATAGGCAATTATATGTTTTCAACTGATCTTTATTCATATGATGTAAGACCTGTTCTATCATCATCTTCTGTGCATTTGTCCGAGGAGGAAGTTACAATGATTGATGATCAACCTCTGATCACAAGAGAACAAGAAGGTCATCAATTTTCCAGCAGAGGAGCAATCATGGTTGAGCCAATGTTCTCCTTAGACCAACATGTTTCTGATCTCAGTGTGAAAGACCTGGTGGCAGCCTTCATGGACTTATACTTTTTAGAGAACCCGAAGATTTCAGATTTCCCTAGCTTGCCAAAGTTTATGGGTGAGTATGGTTTCTTGAAAGACTTTTTATCACTGTTGTTACATGTCAAACATCATTTACTGATCAGTGATAAAGATGAGATTTCTTCAGTATTAAAATTGCTTAGATGGTTGTTATGGAAATCAGCCTTTACCTAACCCGAATTCAGATCCGGTTAGAGGAGGAGAATAAGCTCATTTTTTTTGAGCAAGTGGTTTCTTTCAATTGTTGGTTGTTGAATAAACAAAGCAGGCTACAAACAGGTTACATGTAGGCTACAGGTTTGCAGGGGATCAGTTCTAAAGGCCAAATGACTCCATAGCCCAATGGTAAAGACGACTGGAACTACTAGGTTCTTGGAAACCTCGCAGGGAAGTATCCATCCCAGTTGGAGCCAGATGTTATCTCCTCAAATGACATAGTCAAATTTTTTTATTTTAGGTGATAGGAGGTCATTGAAAAATACTTTTCTAAAATTTTTAAGGTTCATTTTTGAGAGCCTTATGTCTGTAATAAAGTTTGAAAAAAATTGGATTTTGTTTTTTCTTCAAAAGAGTCAAAACTCAGGTTTTGGTGGCTAAGCTCTTTTCCAAAATGGATTCTAAGCCACCTAAAGCCTAGCTTTCGACAACTTAAACGTGAAATTCAAGGCTCTCCTAGCCACCGAAAGCACAAAAATTCTGCGTTTTTACTAGGTTGAGTCATCATAATCAAATGATGATTTTGAGAGACTGGAAGATCATTTTGAGAAACGGTCGGAGAATTTTGTGCCTAACATGTCAAAGACCAATAAACTCTCTCAATTTTCCTACGGGTGTCATATATTGGGAGAATCGAATTCATCTCTGAGCCCTAATTTTCGGATCTCAAAATTTCCCTGTTTGAAACATGTTTTTGAAATGAAGATCACGGGAAAATGAAAATGAATCTCAAATAACTGAGAGAGGTTTTTGCTCACAACAAACTGATCTACAAAAACCTCTCTCATTTTTCAAAAATATATTTTTATTTGAGATATATAGGTGAATCTTTGAGAGGAATATTTCCATAATTTTCGGTGGCTTAGGCGAACATTTCAACTGTTCATTAGCCACTGAAAGCACAGACAGGGCAGAGAGGCATTGTTTTCACACAGATCCAATTTTTTCTTATCCAAATACCTTGAGGATAGTTTCTAATGATAGATAATAATTAATGGCATCATTATTGGGTTTCTGTTCCAGTTTTAAAGGATGCCAACAAGAGGAGAAGATTGAGTTTGCTACCTAATTTTGGCAAAACACTGTCTTTTATACAAAGGTGGAAAATTCGAATTATCTACCAGCTTATGAAGATCTACTACAACTGTCAAATGCTTTGAAGACTTTGAAGATCATTGGAGATAAGATGTTGACCTATGAAATATGATCTTTTCCTATTTTCATGAATTTGTTTTGACTTTCTATTATTAGTATATTCAGATCTAGTTTTATAGGATCTTGAACTTTCATGTAAAGAATATAAAGCCTACACTTTCTAAGTATTGAAGGGGATCAGTATTGGAGGCTGAGGGAGGTTCGACTTTGAGTTCTTCTATGTTGCTACTGTAATAGAGACTTTTTCTTAATATATGAAACTTGCAAGCTTCTTTCATTGGTGTTATCAGACCTCTTCTTTCTTATCTATTTTTACTTATGAGTTGAATGCAATTCTCTGTCTATGCTTATTTAATCCATAGGTGACTGTCATCTCACCATATGATTGTTAAACAAAGGATCATAAGTGGTTATGCTAGTTTCTAGACCCATCATGCTTATTGTTTTATATATGTGTGATCTAGTTAAGTGATTAGTTTCTGTCCTATTTGACACACAACCTGTCTGATTGCATCTCTTGAGAGCCTTGTATTGTTTGATATCCCTAGACAGTCTTGAACACACAGTCCAGTTAGTTAGATATTCATCTTGATCCAACCCCACACCCATTTTCAAGTGAATCATTACAAGAACAGTTAAGTTACCAGGCATCTCTAAGATACAACCTAGGAGAGTTTCCTGGAGCAATAACAGGAAGTAGAAAGTGTTGTAGTAAAATTATGATAGAGGTCTTCAATGTTGTCCTTATAAGATATGAGATTTAATTCACTATTTAAATCCTTTAAGAAAATATTAGATTTACTTTTGTCAAAAAACGGGTGCTTTTGGTTATCTAATTTTCTTCAATGGGGATTTTCTGCATGGAAAATTTTAGATTTAGGGTTAAAGGTATATGATCAGAGTCTGGTTCATTGTTGTTTATAAAACAATTTGAAACTAAAAAATTTCTTATTGCATCTATAGGTGTTTTCTACAACCCAGTATGAGGGAGAGATGTAATTCCTTCAGTATTTAACATGGAGTTGACATGTGCATTTAAAAAAACATTAATAAGAAATATTTCAATATCAACTTTATTGCATTGAGAGGCACTTTCTACAGACTAGTTTGAGGGAGATGTGTATTTCCTTATGTGCTCAACATAGAGTTGACACATGCCATTTAAAAAAATATTAATAACAAAAAAAAATTGATTTGGCCATAAAATAAAACATTTTAATACCCTCCTTGACTATACACACACACACACACACACACAATGATGATGATGATGATTAACGTCCATTGAAACCAAATTTGGTCTATCGGATCTTAAAAAGGTAAGGGGTTACTTCTATTTCTTTAAAATTTTATTTCTGTGCTCGAAAATAATTAAGAGAAGTGTTCCAAGATAACCATAGTTTCGTTCAATTAGAAGGATAGGAAGCTTGTAGTGTGACAAATCTTTTGAAATTGAGATCTAATCTGGGTATACGTTGGACATTCTAAGAGAAAGTTATTTTCATCTTCAACCCTCTTAGTGTCACAAATATGACATATTCCTTCATCCCACGACGTTTTGGGAATTGTCCAACACCTAATTTCATTATGGAGCTCATGAAAATTTGTTTTGATTATAGCAATATTGATGTTCTTCTTTACACTAGTCAAAATAGAGAGATACTTTTGATCTTGTAGATTAGGGTTGATCACTTCCTTATAGTATCTTAATTTTGTTTTTCCCTCTAACTCTTTATCACACAACAAATTTTCCTTAAATTTAGAGTAATATTTTAATAATATTCTTGTTTTGCAGTGTGATCTCTTCCTTTATTCCTCGATGATTTAGCCAAGTCTGGGCATCTTTATGCCACTCCCACTTGAGCTAAAGGTGATTTTGGCTGGAGTTTGAAGTGATTTTGGGAAGCCTCTTGTCTTCCATGTTGTTTAAATTGTTCTTATACATTAGGTACTTGGTCATACTCATACTCTCAGTGGATGAAAGGATCGCTTCTATGATGACGATAGGATAAGATGTACTGCCTTTAATTTTGAAATTATAAGTTATAAAATTATCTTGGATCCACTCTATATTTCTCCATGATTCTCTAAAGATATTTCTTACCCAAACTTTGCATCCATATAAAATTACAGGAGTGATGAGAGTCTCAAAAAGGAGTTTTTTCTTATCCCATATCCAAAGGTCCACATATTTATAATTGTTTTCAGGCCCATAATAAGATTTCCACCCTCCATTTATCCTTTTCTTAATGTTATAGTTTCAATTTAGCCTGTGAATCATGATGAATATCAATTTTGTGATATGTGTATGAAGGCACTTCCTCCTAATTGTTGTTGTCATATATGAAAATATCGTAAGTGATTTTTTGGATTTAAATATCATCACTTTCATTTTCTCAGTATTTATAGTCATATTCGTACTGGAGCAGAAATCCTTAAGGATCCTTAGTTTCTTGTTGATATCATAGGTACTCCTTGCCATAAGAACGATATCGACAACGTAAAGAAGAAGAATGATAAATATACTAACAAGAATTAGGTCGACACAACCTAATTCTTCCAAACAATATTCTAACTTGTGCCCCAATTTATTATTATTATAATAGTGAGATCAATTGCAAGAAGAAATGATGAGTCGCTCATTTCCAATTTTCTTATGCACTAGGAATTTTCTATTTTATTCGAATTAAAATCTATAAAAATGGAAAAAAGAATTAATTCATCCACAAACTTGAAGAATATTTTTTCCAAGAAAAAGAAGTATTTTTCATTCAAGGATAATCAAAAATACATTCCACATGGTGCATGATGCATAGTTATCAAAGTTTGTGCCACTGTATGCACATATCACTAAATTGCCTATAGTTCTACCCGCTATTCATTAGAAAGATAATCTTCAAATTTTCATGTCCAAAGGACTTACTTTACATTTCATCCAAACACTTATCAAGTAACCAAATCAAAGCCTGTCAAAAAATTACATTGAAACCCACTCACAAAATAAAAAATAAAAATTAAAGCTAAAAATTATTAGTGGACCTGGAGGAGACTAAAATCCCCTCCTAATATTCATCTTCAACCATATGATTTTCCATCAACTATAAACCATGTTTAGAAAGGGCATCAACCTTAACATTGAGCTCCCTATAGACATGCTTGAAAGATACCTCCTGAAGCTATTGATGAGCTCTAGAAATGGCATATTTTATACCATCTTTTCCTTACCTTTAACCCCTTTCCACTTACGTAGACTGTGTATCAATCCATCATTGTGCGAGATTTAGAATTAATGTGTTTCTATTACATTTATTTAGTAATTTACATGAATTTATGATTATATATTATAAAAATATCATATTTGCATTTATCTTTGAGATCATTTGCAAAGATGATATGTCAGACAAGTTGTTGTGCAAATTGTGATGTTGCCACAGTGGATGTTTTGGTTCCAATTGTTGCAACACTCATTTTCAGTTGTTGTAACTCCACCTGTGTTGCAACTCGCCTGAAGTAAAGTTGTTGCAACTCTCGTTATTGCAACTCCACCTATGCTACAACTTGCCTGAAGTACAATTGTTGCAACTCTTGTTACTGCAACTTCAACTGTGTTTCAACTCGCTTGAAGTACAGTTGTTGCAACTCTCATTGATGCAACTCCACCTATGCTACAACTCACCTGAAGTACAGTTGTTGCAACTCTCGTTGCTCCAAATCCACCCGTGTTGCAACTCCACCTATGCTACAACTTGCCTAAAGTATAGTTGTTGCAACTCCACCTATGTTGCAACTTCGTCTGTGCTGCAACTTCGTCTGTGTTGCAACTCGTCTAAGGAACCTTGAGTCATCATAACTATGAGCCATGTTGTCACATATTTTTCATTCATGGATTTATGCAACAATAACATTAGTCCAAGAAAATCAAAGATACAGAGATAATTTTGCAATTCCAAGACAAAATATTAGTTTGAGTGGTTAATCAAGAATCTTGAAATTTTTAGGCAAAAGATCTTAGAGTTATTTCTTATTTGGTAATTGTCAGGAAAAGATCTTGGAAGTTATTTATTATTTTCTAATTGTTAGCAAAAGATCTTGGAAGTTATATATTGTTTGCTGATTGTTAGCAAAAGATCTTAGAGTTATTCATTAATTCCTAATTATTAGTTGGAAACTATTCATTATTTAGGAAATTGTTGTAACCACTATGGATTTATTAAATCCATAAGTGGTTTTATTTAGATATTCATTATTTCTAGTTTCCATTAAATTTATGTATAAAAGAGAGCATTCTCTCCATTATTCGGGGGGACTCTTAGAGAAATGTTTGAATGACAATGGAATGATTCATTAAGTTTTTATTTTAATTGTAGTTTTATAGTTTATGTAGTTTGTGATTCAATTAATTCATTTGATTTATTTCTTTTACATATTTGTAATAGATTGATTTATTTTTATTAGTTTAATTAATTTAATTAATTCATGTTGTAAGTGTTGAAATGGAATAATATCATCACTCTATTCTATGGAGTCAAGGCCCACTCTAATAGAACAAAGTGTTGTGTAGCTTAGGCAATTTTCTTTAATCTCCCATTGTGTGATTTAATTATGCGAGTTGTTAATTATTTGTTGTGTGATTCAATTCATTTATGTTGTTAATTATTCAGAAGGGGTAGTATTTATTCAGTCATGCAATTGATTATTCACACATAATTATATTTCATTATGTGCTTAACACAATGATTGCAATTGTTGTTCGAAGTAATGACATGGATCATCTTGGCAAGGATTAGGCTCTAATTTTGAGGACTCGGTTAATTTCTTTTCTAGCAAGTAGTTAATCAATTTCCTTTCAGCATGTGTGATTTATTTTCAGCAAGCGTGGCGTGAATTTCAATTTCTACAAGAGTAATTTAGAGTTTCAATTCTGCAATTAGTTTTACTGCACATAGTTGGGGTTTCTTCGGGAAGCAATTGAGTCATATTCTTGATACATGTAGCTGGTTTAATACCCCGATTTTGAGTCCCCATATTAATAATGTATTTTGTTTATTTTATGAAAGGTCGGAGTGCCTAAACAATTAAAAGAGGCTAGAGTGTTTAGGAAATGTAATACTTTGAACATTGCAAATAATAAAATACATTTTTCGTTGCAAGACGAACAAGGACAAAGTTATAGGGGGCTATGATTCGACAAGAGAGGGGGCTAAAGGGGATACATATTTTTAAAATTATCTATCTTACCCACCTTGGAATTTTAGAGAGAAAGAAGTGGTTACATGAGCTTCTTAGGGGAAAGACCATGTCGTTCTTGATCTCATGTAATTATATAAACACCTCTTGTGGGTTGTTTGGGGGTTCACTCTTCATTTTGGTTCTCCATTCATTGCTGCTCATTCATGATTCCTCATACTTTCTTGTTCTTGGTTGGGATATGGGGATGAATTGTTGAGGAAAGAAGCCATTGTTTGTTGGTTGTAGTAATTACTAGTGTATTACAACCATGAATCGATGCCTGCATGCTTGAGATGCATTGGCACATGCTAAACTATGTTCACAACTATGAATCCTGAGAGTCTCAACATGGATATTCTTGACCAGGTGCATTGGAGCCCTGGAAATAAGTGGACAGCCTGAGGGACTGTGTGACAGTGAAGGGGGTTCACTGTCTTTGGGAAGTCTAGGTTAGAGAGAAGAGGGTCTGTGTACTTCATATTATTATGTGTTGAGAAATTGTGAGAGATGAGTGTTGACTGGTTTGGGAAGCTAAGTGTCGCTCTAGAACCTGTCCTTGTGGATTCATATCCCTGGCTCGAGAGTGGCCTGCTGTTGATACTTGGAACAACAATGTCTAAGGTTGCGTGGAACGTCCTTAGTCTACAGCTAGTTGGTGATTGATTTTGTTTAAGACAAGTGTTCTCTATCATGTGTTTCTAAGTTTGTATGTTTATTTTCGTTGTGTATTAATTATTATCTCTGATATTCATTTAATAATATTCATGCTTGTTGGTTATTGTTGTGCATGGCATACTGTTTATTTCTTTTATGTTGTAGCATGAATCTTGATTATCACATGCGAGTCTTTCATGCTTCTTTTTTAATTAAATGTTATTAGAATTCGAAATCAGTTCCAGAAGTGAGTTTTTGGAGTAGCATGGCCCGACCTTGGTGGCTAGGTACATCACAACTGGTGTGAATTTCCTTTCCATAATAGTAGTTAATATATTTACTTTTCTGCAAGTGTGACATTTACTTTCTTGTTTGTGTGTTTACTTTCCAACAAGAGTGATTTAATTTCATTCATGTGTGTTTACTTTCTTGCAAGTGTGATATTTCAATTCTTGTAAGTGTGATTTACTTTCCACAATTTGTAGAACCTTGCTAAAACTTATGAACCGTCTATACTCTAGTTGCAAAGGTAATCATTGATACTACAACTTCATAAAAAAACCAATGGAAGTGTAGAATGCAACCTTCACATACAATGCACGGTAACTCGCAAGTTCCATACAATCCCTAGATTGATAATTAAATGCACAATCTTTTTAGTTGTCTTTCTGAAAAATTAGAAAGGTTATTAAAAAGCTCGTCATTTTTGGTGTTGTTGTCGGGGAATTACCAAAGGTACTTTGATTCTTGCATTGGTTTGAAATTCATTATAGCATTTTGATTCTTGAAATTGGTTTGAAATTCATTTTAGCATCTTGATTCTTGCATCTGGTTTGAAATTCATTCTAGCATTTTTATTCTTGCATCGATTTGAATATCATTTTTTCATTTTTTTTGCATAACACATGATTGAGTTACTAAAATATTTTCTTGTGGTGCAGTAAGAGCCACCTCTCTTTTGCAAGAATCTTGGTAGGAGGGAATATATGCATCGGTGAATGAAGAGAGGAGCCAAGGGGGTGACAAAGCCTTCAAATTTTAACAAGGATGCACATGTACTTTCCCAACGCAAGAGCTATGACTCTAAGTATGAGCTGCTGCAAATCCCAGTGTCGCAACTCTTCGTTGTTGTAACTCTTGTTGTTTTTACGACTTTGTCTATGCTATTATTGTGACTTTGGTATGTGAGATTTTCAAATTACAATTTTGTTGTTGGACACGAAAGTAAAAATATTGAATGAGATGCCATTTTCCATCCATCCTTCTCTCCTTCCTCCACTCTTATGACATTCTTCCTTCTCATTCTTCATCTCCCCCTCTTCTCCTGCCTCCCTCATTTATTTTCCATATACTAATTCATGGTTTTGTTCTTCAATACACCCAGTATCTTTGTTTTTTGGAGATTATGCATCAAATCAATGAATCAATGCTTAAGAAATTAATGGTTGGCAGAAGTATATAAAGATTTTTTAGTCTGCTTGGTAAAGTGTGGTTACATGTTTCATCTCCTCTATTTTCTTGGTGAAAGAATGTTGCACTATAAATCCTCAGTGGTAGGTGTATCAAAGAATGTGGGATTGACGTGAGTACATCCCATATCTAGACTATTCTCCTAGAAAACTAGTGAGCATCGTGGTTGGGTACCTAGGTGTCTCGGTAGATGGAAATATGTCCATAGGATGATCAATAGCCTAGTCTTTACAATCAAGTTGATGTTTGGCCTTGGAGTACAATAGGTTTATAGTTAACTTTATACCAATGTTTGGCCCAAAGGTACGGTTGGTTCTCAGCTGGTATATTGCTCCAAAATCACAGTCTTCAAGTAAACAAAAGAGCTTCATCATCTAATAGATTTAAACCAAGTTTTATTCATAGCTTACATGCTTCATCTTCTCTAATTATTTCTTGGTGAATGGATATCATACTATAAATAATGTAAGATTGAATTTGATACATCCTATACCCAAAAAATTCTCCTAGAGAACCAGCAAGCACCATGGTTGGGTACCTAGGTGTCTCGGTAGATGGGAATATGTCCATAGGATGATTAATGATTCAGTCCTTACATATAGATTGATGCTCTTCCATGGAGTACAATAGGTTCCCAGTCGATCTTATATTGGTGTTTGGCCCAAAGGTGTGGTTGGTTCCTAGCCAATATATTGCTCCAATTCATAGTATTACTAATGAATGATAGGAGAACCATCATTTGATTAAGCCAACATCTATTTTTCTGCAATTTGTTTTTAAATTTTTTCCAAAAACATAGTGGATTATGCATTCTCATTGTTCAACAACATATTTGGCACCTTGAATCATCTCATATTTTAAGTAATGGGGCACTTCATGGACTCCCACGATGATTATGTCAGGATATCATTGTTATCATATTCTTGATTTAGGTATTGTCTTTGCATTTTTCTCCATGGCTTGTCAAGGTCATCACACTCAATACAGACACTAGATGCTTGAAATTTTTGGTATTTGGATAACCTAATTTGAAAATTATATGCCTACCAAAAACTCATGCATATATGAATCCTAATCTGAGAGATATATCTTGTTGACCAAATTCTTGTAGCACATGGGCTTTTTAAAATTACAGAAAACAATGCTGAAATTTTCAATTCAGGTAAATATTATTCAGGTTGTGATACCATATCGAGCTACAGTTCTGTCCAACACATTGTTGTAACTCTAAGCATTGTTGTTGCAACTCTGCACATTGTTGCAACTCTATTTTGAGAGAACATTACTGGGACAACTATGTTTTGAGAGACCATATGGGAATCCTTTTAAAACTCGTTTCTATTTAAAATAGCCCTTGAAATCTAGTTTCTAACCCAACTTGAATTTCTCAATTTGGACATCAAACAAAAAAATATGGTCAAAATACTTATTAGTTGTCAAGTAGGAAAATCAGGAACAAAGTTGGGACAGTTAGTTTTTGGGAGACCTAATCGATGAATTTTGAAAACCTGTTTCTATGGCGTGTTCTCCTATGAATATAGTTTACAATTCAAGTGGAATCATTCAATTTTGATATCATACGAGAAAGTTATGCTTGAAATACTAACTACTTGTCCTAAATATGCATTACTCAAACTTTGTTTCCTAGTCTATTCATTGGAATATTTGACCCATCGGTTCTTCTTGTTTTCAAAACTTGTTTCTAATAGAGGTACCTACATGAATATAATTTCATATCCAATTGGAATCATTTTGATCCGTCATCAAAAGAAAAATTTACACCCAAAACCGTGACTGTTGGTCTAGGATGAAAATAAAAATAAACTTTGTCATGCAGCATGTTCCGTAACATGTTTGGCATATCATTTCATGGCACTTTCAAAACCTATTTATAATGGATATAACCCTATTTTGGATTTGGAATCACTTCAATCGAACATCAGATAAAGAAGTTATCAACACAACACTGTTGGGAAGTTGAGGTGGCCACCACTTCTCAACAGGTTAAAAATGGATTTTTCTTTGTTTATCATTCTTGGATCTTATTTATATGCACTATTTATGATTTTTTAAATATTTATTAGATGAAGAAATACTTTGCACCTTTCTTCTTCCATGATCTCAAATTTTATTACCGGAAAGTGCTCATTTTTTGTAGGTCTCGAGAGGATCAAGAAGGTCAATCCATGCACAAGTGATTCTTGAAAACAAATTTTTTTGACATCCAATAGGAAGATATTGAATCCTTGGATGTGCCATGATTGGAAGCTCAATTTTATAGGATATTTCTACATGGATGCTACTCAAGGAATGTTTCAATACAATTGCTACAACTCCCACGCAGTTGTTGCAATTCCTTATAGTAGTTGTTGAAACTCGTCTCATAACTATTCTGTGTTGCAACTCCTTATGAAAATTGTTGCAAATCCTTACGATAATTGTTGCAACACAGTTGTTGCAACACCATTTGTTGCAACACCCTAAAACAATTGTTGCAACACCCTAAAACAATTGCTACAACACCAGAAGTTGTGACACATTGTATTTGTTGTTACAATGTTGCCACTCATGTGTTGCTACTCATGTCTATCGATGGATCAAGAAAAATATAAATGAAGAATTGGTTTGAAGAAGAAGTTAAGACCAGTGTTGCAAAAATCAACTTTTTCTACCCCTGTTACAAATGAAGCCTTTTTGCTCATTCATCAATACCACTCATTCATTCATTCATCGGTATGCCTATGCATTTCCTCCCTCGTCGAAATAATTGCATGTTGGAGTTCATGAATTTCCTTTGATTATGTGGTTACCCTTGAAGCTTGATATTTTCCTTATAATATCTTTTGGATAACCAGTACTATTAAGCCATAACTTTAGCCTCATCACTTCTTACTTCCTACTCTGACTATCCCTAACCCATGTAATAAAGTGACTTGACTCACTTACAATGTTGAGTCACATTGTTATCCCATTCCCTTCCTTAATAAATTTGATGGTGAAAATATATCTCGGGCACTATCAGACCTTGGAATGCTTGAAAACCAGATTGTTGGAAAGCATTCTCAAGGAATAAAAAATTTTAATAATAATAATAATAAAATTTTGAATGTGAAAACCCCCCAAGCGCAGTTAGACAGATCTTGTTTGAAAACTAGCTTGTTGGTGGACAGGATTTACAAATAAAATAAGAAATAAATTATTCCATCAAGGTTTCTCTCTGAATAAATACATCCAAGTTTTTCTACTCCATTAGAAGGTTGTTCCAGATCACAGTCTACAACTCATGTTGTGCTCCAAAGTTCCATGTTCCACATTGGTCTTCCTTACAAAGTGTATTACATTATGGTGGACCATATTAGATCTCTTGCCTCTTAGGATGATGTTGTAAATAATATGGAATTCTTAAGTAAGTGAAAGTATGCTTCTTTTTCTTTTTTTTAATCTAAGTTCATTAGATGCTATGGATTTGTATTTGGAAAGCCACTTAGGCCTATGTGCTACTTCCTCATCTTTTTCCATTTCTCGGGGGTGGACAATATCTTTATTTTGGGGGGGAACACCATCACCTTTACATTCCATAGAATTCCCTCACCATCCTTGTTCAATCCCACTCCAACATGCAACCGTGAGAAAAGGTACAATCTGCCCTATTGTTGCTCCACAAGAACCAACAAAGGAAGGCCTTGCTACTACTACACAAGAATCAACAACAAGAATAATAAAAGGCCTCATTGTTTCCACACAAGAACCAACAATAAAAGTAAAAGAAGGCATTGTTGTTTCTCTACAAGAACCAACAATAAGCAGTTGACAGAGACAAGCCTAAAACACTGCTGAAAAGAAGAACATGTTGCTCTATTTTTTTTCTAATTCTGTATCTCTCTTTCCTAGTCTGTGAGCCCTTTTCAGCATTAGAGATGGTTTTGAGAAGCATATCTTCCATTAGATCACAATCCATTTGCAGGATTTCTTCCAAGGCACATCTAATCTCAATATGATATTTTCACCTAGAGAGGAATATGTTGCTCCACAAGAACCTACAACGGAAGAAGTTGTTATAGAAGTCATTCCTACATAAAGATATTCTTGAATTTGGGTGTGTACAACAACATTTTTCATTTGTCTATAGAAAGGAAGTTTGATAATAGATTTTTTCAAGCATTAATGACATAAGGAATCCCTATTGTTGTTACACAAGAACCAATAATAAGAAGACATGTTATTGTTATAGAAGACCCAGTAGTAGGTCACAAAATATCACGATGTCATGAGTTATGATTTATTGTTGCTACTCATGTTCAATACTAATGTTGTTACTCTATTTTTTTTATATATCATGTACATAAATTGATTTGTTTATATATTGATATCTATGCATTAGATAGTCATGATTTTTGGTGAGGAAAAGCAATAAAATGGGACAAGAATAATTGCAAATTTTCACAGAAAAGTAGTTTTTAATTTGAGAGAAAATGGCTAAAGAATCTTGCTACTACTCCTACAACACTCTTGCTGCAACTCACCTGCAGGAACTTATTTTCTTATATCTCAAGGGCCGTGAACCAAATTATTGTGATTTTCTATGGATAGAGGCATTAAATTGGGAGAAACACAACCAAAAAGAAAACAAATCTCCTTAATCCAGAGTATCGTCTGTGTGAAATAATATTTTTTTATATCTGTTACAACTCCTTGTGCAAGTTTGTTGAAACTCCATGTACAAGTTTGTTGAACTCCCTTTCCAATTTTGCTACTAGCTTACTACAATTGTTTCAGGATGCTAATGCGGATTTTGAAGCATGGTTCCTAACAACTCATAACAAGCATTATAGGCAAATGGAAAATGTTAACAAAAGAAGAAAGGTATGCAGTGGAGAAAGAGAGGTGTCCCTATAGTTTGAAATATACAGAGGTATTGGGTTGCATGAGGACATGCAACATTTTTCGTTGGGGGGAGACGACAGGCTCTAGAAATGACATTGTTTTATACCATATTTTCCCTATCTTTAACCCCTTTCCACTTACCTAGACTGTGTATCAATCCGTCATTGTGCAAGATTTATAATTAATGTGTTTCCATTACATTTCTTTATTAATTTACATGAATTTATGATTAAACATTAGAAAAAGATCATATTTGCATTTATCTTCGAGTGAATTTGAAAAGATGATATGTCAGACACGTTGTTTTGCAGATTTTCATGTTTCCAAGGGGATATTTTGGTTCCAATTGTTGCAACACTCATTTTCAGTTGGTGCAACTCCACCTGTATTGCAACTCACCTGAACTACAGTTGTTGCAACTCTCGTTGTTAGAACTACACCTATGTTGCAACTTGTTTGAAGTACAATTGTTGCAACTCTACCTGTGTTGCAACTCGCTTGAAGTATAGTTGTTGCAACTCCACCTATGTTGCAACTCCCCTGAAGTAAAGTTGTTGAAACTCACATGAAGTACAGTTGTTGCAACTCACTAGGGAACTATTCTATATTGCAACTCGTATTGCTAAAACTCTCGTTGTTGCAACTCCCATTGTTGCAACTCCACTTGTACTGCAACTCATCCAAGGAACCTTGAGTTGTTAGAACTATGAGCCATGCTGTCACATATTTTTCATTCATGGATTTATGCAAAAATAATATTAGTCCAAGAAAATCAAATATACAGAGATAATTTTGCAATTCCAAGACAAAATATCAGTTTGAGTGGTTAACCAAGAATCTTAGATTTTTTAGGCAAAAGATCTTGGAGTTATTTATTATTTATTAATTGTTAGCAAAAGATCTTGGAAGTTATCTATTGTTTTATAATTGTTAAGAAAAGATCTTGGAGTTATTCATTAATTTCTAATTATTAGTTGGAAACTATTTATTATTTAGGAAATTGTTGTGACCACTATAGATTTATTAAATCCATATGTGGGTTTATCTAGATAATCATTATTTTTAGAGCAACGTCTCAATGACAATGGAATAATTCATTAAGCTTTTATTTCAATTGTAGTTTTATAATTTCCATAGTTTGCAATTCAATTAATTCATTTGATTTATTTCCTTTGCATATTTGTAATAGATTGATTTCTTTTGATTAGTTTAATTAATTTAATTAATTCATGTTGTAAGTGTTGATATGGAATAATATCAACACTTTGTTTTATGGAGGTAAAGCCCGCTCTAATATAAGAGAGTGTTGTGTATCTTAGGTAGTTTTCTTTTTACCGTTGTGTGATTTAATTATGTGAGTTGTTAACTATTTGTTGTGTGATTCAATTCATTTATGTTGTTAGTTATTTAGAAGGGATTGTATTTATTCAGTCATGCAATTGATTATTCACATAGAATTTTATTTCATTATGTGCTTAACACAATGATTGCAAATTGTTGTTCGAAGTAATGACATGGATAATCTTGGCAAGGATTATGCTTTGATTTTGAGGACTTAGTTAATTTCTTTTCCAACAAGTAGTTAATCAATTTCCTTTCAGCGTGTTTGATTTATTTTTAGCAAGAGTGGTATGAATTTCAATCTGCAAGAGTAATTCAGAGTTCAATTTTGCAATTATTTTTACTGCACATAGTTGGGGTTTCTTTGGGAAACAATTGACTCATATTCCTAATACATGCAACTGGTGTGAATTTCTTTTCCAGCACAGTAGTTAACATATTTAATTTTTTGCAAGTGTGGCATTTATTTTCTTGTCTATGTGTTTACTTTCCAGCAAGAGGGATTTACTTTCCTTCCTGTGTGTTTACTTTCTTGCAAGTGTGATATTTCAATTCCTATAAGTGTGATTTACTTTCCACGGTTTTTAGAACCTTTCCAAAACTTGTAAAATGTCTATACTTTGGTTGCAAAGGTAATGCTTGATACTACAACTTTGTAACAAAAAAATGGAAGCATAGAATGCAACATGGACATACAATGCACGACAACTCACAAGTTCCATATGAGCCCTGGATTGATAATTAAATGCATAGTCTTTTTAGTTATCTTTCTGAGAAATTAGAAAGGTAATTAAAAATCCTGTCAACTCCCTTGAAATCTCCTTCAAATGCTTAGTCAATGGGGATAAACCAATACTATGGACCTAAAAATCCCTTTGTTAGGTGCAGATCTCATAAGGAAAAGTAAAGCCTTGAATTCCCCAACATTAGTTGTTCATTTTCCCATATTAGCCTTTAACAAAACCCAAAATGCATGTTTTCCCTGGCCCTTGATAGACATCATCAAAGAAACTCTAAGCATAAGACCTATCCACTCTAAGCATGTGATATCACTCTAATGAACACCTTCCAAGGCCAATATTTTTCCTCTTTTGAATAAATTCCCAAGTCAATACTCTATTATTCAAAATCATCCATATGAACAGTAAATTCTTAGGTGGAGCCTTAACCTTCCATAATTTTGACCACCAC
>ML847518.1:7337-34617 GCA_009831015.1 Picea engelmannii | reverse complement strand
TGTACCTTCTAATATTAAAGTGACTTTATTTCATAAAGTGCACTTATGTTATAAAATGAAATTGTACTTTAATATTTTAAGTGATTTATTTTGGAGGGAATGAATCATGTCCCTTGATCATGTAAAGGCAAGATTAGATCTTGGCTTTTGGATTTAGGAATAGGGAAGGTGAAAAGACACTTGGAAGGTGAAAGGTCATTTTTGAATTATAAGAGAATGCATTGGGTGGTGTGCAAGACACAACAATGAGAAGAGGAGATTGAGAGATTTTGGAGTGAGCTTGAGAGAAGAAAGTGAGAAGCAAATTTTTGGCACAGATACCAAGGGAGATTGAACACATTTCCCAAGGGATAAATTTATGTTTATAAGAGGTTGAGTTTTATTGTTGAATATGGGACATACTATATAGATCTGTACAAATCGTACAACAACAAGTTTGGGCACGGAAATCAAGGCAAGTGTGGGGCATGGTTTTCGAAGTAGTCATTCGTGAATTTTCTGTTGGAGGTCGATCGCACATGGGTGAAGGTACAACAACCTATTGTAGGCAAAAATATCAGGGTGTTTATTTCAGGAAGGCCATACAGTTGTACAGATTTGGCACATTTTTCTAGGCAGCTGATTTGTGGGATTGTTGGGTGTTGTAAGTGATTCTCTTGGTTGCTAAATGTAATTTTGTTGATGATATACTTTCCTAAAGCTAATAAAATATCTCTATCTCTTTGGGTTTCCCCACATTGGGGTTTTCCCTGGTTGGTTGCCTAAATTTATGATTATTACATGGATGTGTGATTGTTTTTCATTGTGTTTATTTCGCTACAAAAGTGCCTGGCAATGTGTATTTATGCTCATAATATTTTTTGAATGTGATTTTATACATTCCAGAGTTCATATATGATATTTATCTCTAGGTTGCTAAGTGTATGACAGAATATAGTGCATGTTGATTTTTTCATTAAATTTCTACAAAAGTATGGGGCATTATATATTCCCCCCTTCAGAGAAGTTTGCCCTGAAGTTAACCTTAATTTTATTTCTTATAGAATTTTACTTTCTCTTTGTATCTTGCACGCCACCCTCTATTGTAACTAGTATAATAGCCACCCAAGTGACCACAACAGGCACTGAAAGTCCACATCACATCTCCAAGGAATATCAAGTACAGCTCTAGCTCTCTTCTCAACTTTTGGTACCAAACTTAAATCCCATTGACCTAACCGAGGCCCCAAAGCCCGAGATCTCATTTGCCCAATCAGAAATTTGTTCTAGTACAATATCTGTGTACCCCAGACATATCGAAAGTAAAATTCCTCCACAAGTCCTACTAGGTACTCAACCCTAGGCATTGAAGTCCAACCACAAAACTCCACCAGCGAGTAATACTCAAACACTTCTTCCAGAATTCATCATCACAACTCCAATATCGGACACTCTAGCCTTCTCAATATGGTCACATGTCCCATGAATAATTACACAAGGAAAAAAAACCACTAGAGCATTACTCGTCAATGGATTTATGTGGTTGGAATTCAATGCCTGAGGATGAGTACCTAGTAGGAGTTGTGGAGGAAGTTTAGGTCAATCTTTCGAGATGCCTAGGGTACACAAGTATTGTACCAGACCATGTGCCTACTTGGGAAGATGAGGTCTTGGGCCTTTAGGCCCCGATTAGGCTGATATGCTTTAAGCTTGGTACCAAAAGTTGGGAAGAGGGTTAGAGTTGTACTCGTTCTTCCTCAAAGTTTGATGTGGACTTTCAATGTATATTGTGTTCACTTGGGTGGCTTTTATACTCATTACAATAGAGGGTGATGTGGAAAATACGGGGAGTAAGTAAAAACCTATAAGTAAAAAAATTAAAGTTAAATTCGAGGTCAAGTTCCTTGAAGAGGGTAAGTATGCAATCCCCATACTTTGACTTAAAGAAATAAATAATAAAAAAATGATATTAAAACAATAAATAGATAATAATAATTAAAGTAAAAGGATAATAATAAATAATAACATGATAATAAAACAACTAAGAAATTATACAAATTTTGCAAGCAACAAGGGGGAAACACCTTAGCATAAAGATAGTGTTCTCATAGCCAATCAAAGATTAGTGATAGTTAAGTAGGGTGCCCAAATTGAATAACAACACCATGGAATTCTTAGGATTGGAGTAGTTAATTAAAGCTCATATGAATCCTTTAAGGTGTATACCTAATGGACAACATTGAAGTTCTAGGGGAAATATAAAAATGTCATAAAACCTGGGGGAAATCTATGTAATGATAAGGAATGGGTGCGTCTCGCAAGCTACAAGCTCTCTTAATGATATTGATGAGTGGATTGAACAACATGAATGAAAATTAAGGATGATTGGTAAGGTTCATAGTGATGACCCATATAATTTTAAGGTGTAGATGAGGAAAACGTCTAAGGGTTTACAAGTCTAAGAATAAAAACTATGTACTCTTCAATTTATAGAGCTTCAAACACAAGGAAAATAGACTATGTCACAGGTTGAATCTTAGAGACTCATAAGCAAACACCTAACATGAAGAGTAAGAAGTCAGTATGCCAATGTTGAGTTGTGTATTTGGATTAGGTGAGCTAAACCTTTAGAGGATGAATAGTGATAACTACCCATGAGGATAAATCGATAGGGATTAACCATTCCTTCGAACATGAGGATTAAGCATGACATAAAAATTAAACAATGATGACCTAGTTTTTACATGCGATTGGGTGTGGCGATCCTTGAAAAATTAAGCCAAACATGTAAAGTGATGTAAGAACCTTGGGTAATGATCAAAAGAGATACAAAATCAAGAATTTAAATACAAGTGATTTAAGGCATTCTAGTAATCCCAATGATAGCTTAGTGTTGAAATTCACTAGATTTCAGTATGTGGGAAAGAATACATGCTTAGAGATTGTGGATGTAGATGATGGGGGCTTGCTTGAAGGTTTAACAGTGTATTCAGAAAAGGAAAATATATGGAAACTTTAGCATCCTGATAAGGTGACAATACATACCCCATAAATTGTCAACCTTCTTGTTGTAAGAAGAAGAAATGATAACAAAAAAACAATCAGTATCTTGATGATCAAGGAGCACTCATAGTACTGTCGATCTTTTATAGAAGTTGGCATGGGTTGGAAAACTTAACCAAAAGTAGATCCTAGATGGATGTTTGATGATTGTATTATTGTATTAGATGTAATTATTGGTTGACATTGTTTATATATTCATGTAGGTTAGTTAATTTTAGTTTACTAATGAACCATGATAAGAATGTTCGTAGTGTTTTATTTCTCTGCATGAGCTATATGTTAATATGATTATCATATTTATGATATTATGCTATTTTAGAAACCTTATGGTATTTACCTATGATGTTATTATTTATTATTATCATTTTTACTTGAATTATTATTATCTATTTATTGTTTTAAGGCCATTTATTTATTGTTTAATTATTTAATGCAAAGTACAAGGCATTACACTTCTCCTAGACTACTTATTATTATGAAGCAAATCCAACATCATGAAAAAATCCAATTTAATTTCTAACATGAAGAAAAGAGTACTCTTAATAACAACCGCAAGCAAAAACTCGAATTCCAAGACCTATTGTTGCACCATCCATAAATGATATCCAAGACAAATTGTTACACCATCCATTAACATGAAGAAAATAGTACTCTTAATAATAACCACATGCAAGAACTCCAATTCCAAGACCAATCGTTACACCATCCATAAATGTTATCTAAGACCAATGCTATGAGAATGTAAAAAACACCCAGTGACATCAAATGATACTACTAAGAATAGCAACAATTTGAGCAAAGATAACAAGCAATTATACAAAAGTATCATAGCCAAGATCCTTTTGAACTTGAGAAAACCCTTACTCCGGTAGAAAAACTCCAAAATTTATTACACCAAACAAGCATTGCAGAAATTAGATATATTCTTCCTCTAAAGGCCAGTCTAGAAGAATGTAGTGGTTGTCCCAAATATCAGCTACTCCTTTGCTCTTTTCTTCCAATGCCAAGCCTGTTTATAGAGCCCAAAGTGATTAGGAGTTTGTGAGGTTTATTGTTCATGGTTGTTAGAACTAAGGGTGCCAACATGGCCTCCATTCCTTTTACATATCATTAGAATCTCTATTGACCTTATTACAATTTCATTGTGATTAGTTGAATCCATGCTTTCTCAATCAAGGGTTATATACCAATCCATTTCATCCCATTTCATTGGCGTGATTTTATTTAATGTTATATGTTATCCCAAGTATAATTAATATATAATAATAGCAATTACACCAGGTATAATGCTCTAGAAAAAGCTCAAGGCGGTGCAGTGGAGAACTTCCTTGCTCTAGTTAATTAAGAGAATAATGCAACCAATATGCAAATTGTATCTCCATTGTTATAGAGTTGATATCTCATTTTTTGAGGTTTAATATCAAGGTTGAAACACGTAAAAATGTTTTTACATTTATTTATTAAACAAAGATAGATACAAAAAAAAATCCCTTCAAAAAGTAATTTTATTTTACATATAAAAAAATGTGTTTTACGAATTGGTTACATTTTAGAGTCAACATGTCAATTTTACCTCTTTCTAGCTTCGGGTATTATACAGTTTTCTTAAATCTCTTTAAGGTAACTTTTATATTTAATAGCTAAGCATTGAATACAATGACTTGTTGGACATAGGCTAGAAAAATTTTCATGTAAACTCTAGCTCATAATGTAATGGAGTTTATATTTTTCCTGTAAAGAGATATTGAGCATAGTGTAATATGCCAATGAAGTAGTTGATTTGTTGTTGTAATAGTAGGGTTTTGCATATTAATTAATCGAATGTTTATGTACAATATGCAATTTAAAATTTTATTTAAATGTAACCACTTGTTTAAATTATATGATGTCACTTAGGCCAAGAAGCACCTCTCTTCTTCGTCAATTTTTTCCATTGAAACCACTTCAACACCTTGCAACTATGTGCACTAGTTTAGTGTGCTCTATCGGATCAAGCGGCTCCATGTCCATAAAATTTATACATTGTTTGGTGCACTGAAATTCTACATCTTGCATCAAGTTCCATCATGCACACTACAAAAACCTATGCTCAATGAGTGCACACATACTTCAACCTATGGTGCACACTTTGTTGGTTGTGGAGCTTGATTGTCTTCCTGATTCAGAGGTCTTTGTTTTCAGCCGCGTTTATACCCCATGAAGACTTTACACCTTGCAAGAATGTACACTCCTCCATGTGGGGTAGTGCAGGGGGGGTTACCCCCCTACGAGGTCCGGGGGAAAGCAGGCCCCCGACGGGGATTGGGGGCGAAGCCCCCGAAGGAAAAATTGCCTTGTAAATGTATATTGTAATTTAATAGTAAATCTGGACCATTCATTATAAGGTCACAAATATAATGGTAGAAGTTATGTTAGGGTTTTTTTCCCTAGAAGGAAACCCTCTTTTATGAAGGAAATGTATTGTGGCTATGTATCATGGCGAATATTGTATTCTAAGAGAGGATATTGTGAGAGAAAGAAGAGAAAGTTACAATAGGTTTGATGTAGGTTGTATCCCTTCATTTGTTGGATAATAATAAAGGAAGGACCTGGCAATTTCTCTGGTGGACGTATCCCACACTAGATGAACCACGTATATCTGTGTCTCTATTGTATTGTGTATCTTTTGTGTTTTATTTCTACATTTGTTTTATTTTATTGCTATGCGATATTTTTTTTCTAACCACTAGTATCAGAGTGAAAGGTAACTCATAGGAAAAGAGGGCTCCTGATTCGAGTGGGAGCAATGGCGGAAGATGGAAAGTTTAGGGCCGAGAAATTTAATGACAAAAACTACCAGTTATGGAAGATGCAGATGGAAGATTATTTATATCAGAAGGATATAATCCTACCATTGGGTGGAATAGAAAATACATCGATGGCCATGAAGGACGAAGAACGGGAGGTTCTTGACAGAAAGGCACTAGGAACGATACGATTGATCCTGGAAGCATCAGTGGCTTTCAATATTTTGAAAAAAAAGACAATGAAGGAGTTGATGATGGATTAGATAAACTGTATGAAAAATCATCGGTGTCCAATAATGTATTTCTAATGAAGAGATTATTTAATATGAATATGTTAGAAGGTGGGTTTGTTGCAGATCATTTAAATGAATTCAATATGGTTACTAATCAACTAAATTCTATAAAAGTGGACTTTGATTATGAGGTAAGGGTTCTTCTAATATTGTGCTCATTGCCAGAAAACTGGAATGGCTTGGTCATGGATGTAACTCAGTCTCTGGTTCAAATACTTTAAAATTTAATGATGATGTTGGTGTTATCCTTAGTGAGGAAATGGGACGGAAAAGCACAGGTGAGACATCAAGTAATGTGTTAAACATGGAGAACAAGGGAAGACAAAAGGATAGAGGAAAGGGCTCAGGGAACCACGAGAATTCTAGGAAGGGAAGATCTAAATCCAAACTGGGAAAGATAGAGTGTTGGAATTGTGGGAAGAAAGGACATCTAAGGAAAGACTGTAGAGCTCCAAAGAAACAAAGAGATGGAAAACAATAGAAAAATAAGGAAGCAAATGTATCAGTTGATGTGTTACAAGATTGTTGGCCCTTGGTTATGGAAGGACGCGAAGATCAAGGAAGAAAAGGAGAAAAGCAAACTACATGGAAGACATGGTGACTGTTACTGGGTCGAAGAGAGAAAAAGAGAATAAAAGACGGAGCGAAGCTCGAGAAAGCAAGGCATTGGACGAGGAGATCAAGGATGACAAGTCAGAAAGGAAGAAGGATTGTGGACAACTTAGCAAGCGGAAAAAGCCACCGTTATATTCTTTGGATCACTGTGCAAGAAGGAAGGAAAGACAGGCTGGAAAAGCCCTAAAAACGCGGGTCAAGTTGACCTAGGGTTTTATACACCTAGGGTTTTGGTATCTAGGGTTTTAACACCTAAGATTCGGCCTAAGGATGTCGATGAGCTATTGTAATGTATAAATAAAGGTTAAGAGGACTTGGGTTGGGTTGTTGTTGTTGTTGTTGTCATTGTCGCTAGTATTGATATAGTTGTATTGTTGATGAGAGTAATTATTATCGTACGGGGGAGAGGGCTGAGTAAATAGCCTTCTGGTATTGTAAGATCTTCAGCTGGGTGTGAAGATCAAGTCCTGCAGCTAGGTGCCCAGGAAGGGGAGAGATAGAGAGAAGAGAGAAGAACTATTGGTTAAGAGGACAGATCAAAAATGTATGCTTTCATCTTAATATATCATAAAGCACAATTCTGTGGACGTAACCCTAGAGAGAGTGTGAACCACGTATATATGTCTTGTGTGTGTGATTGATGTTGTGTTATTTTTCCTTGATATATTGTTATTGCATTGTTGTGGTAGATATGAAAGATGTATGGAGTAGATCTAAGCTGATAAGTGATGTAGGCATGTTGTATTGTTCTAGTGTTGGATCCACTTGATATTTCCCTTGGTTGCAGACATTTATGTCCTACAAACCCCCCATAGCTTCTTCGGGTGAGACTGCACCTGCTTTGCAGGTGTAGCCGAAATGTTTAGTAGTTAGGGCTTGTTGATGCGCTCTTGGAGATGAACCTTGGGTCTGCCCCTGTGAAAACAAATGGTTCCATTGTCAGGACCAGAATCTTCGTGAGGGAATGTCAAGGTGGTTCCCATCAAAGACAGAGATTCAAAAGTGGATAGAGGATCAAGAAAAGGACTTCGTTGAATCCTAGAACAAGAACCCTAATCTTATCACAGAGGATTGGTTGGAGAGACATATTTTTACTGATATAATCAAGATATTCTTTGGAGGAATCCATCAGAAACTATATGAGTGGTTAGCTAGGCTAGCAGATACCCAGTTTGAGGTCAGACCTAGACCTCATGTAGTTTGGACGTCGGCGTTGATCAATAAGGTCAAGAGAGTTGATAACATCGTGTCAAAAGAAATGGATCATTGGTTTGATAGCACCATTGGAGGCTACATCACCGAGTTTTTTGTTGATAGAGTAGAGTCATACAACCAAGCTGAGAGATATTTCTTCAAGGGACCCAGAGGAAAATTTTTACATTTTCTGAAATTGAGAATCAAGATGCTATTGCATGAAAAGAACATCCTGAAGATACAGTAGATTGATCAAATTTGGAGAATCTAATGTTCAGGAATTTGGACAGCGACAACGACACAGAGGTTGGACATATGCACAGTGGGATATTTTTCAGAGAAGTTCATCTTGTGAACATGTTCAAGCAGAACTACAGAGACGAGGGTTTCTACAGTGGAGAAAAGGCAAACCTGACGGACGAAGATCATTCAAAACCCGCTAGGGAAAAGGAAGAGGAAATTGAAGAACTTCGTCGGGGCGAGCCAAAAACCTCAAGAACTACACAGAATATTGAAGTAAGTACTATTAATACTCATGTTGGTTCAGCAATGTTAAGAAATCAATGAAATCAAAGTTACTAGACCATTCAGAGTACTATTACTATTAGTCCACCACATACATAAACAGGAAACCTAGGAAGATCTATTGAAGATGAGATGAGACTCCCTATCTTTAGGGGAGATGGATCTGAAGATCCTAATCAGCACTGGTTCCTATGTGAAGCTGTATGGAATATTAAAAATGTCACCGATGAAGCTGTCAAAAGAACCCAGCTTAGCACTACCCTAAGGGACCGCGCACTAAGCTGGTACATGAAGCTTGTCCAAGGACTTGCACAGCCTAAGCCATTGAATGAGATCAATAATGCATTGATTTCAGAGTTTAAGAAACCCAAATCAGAGTCACAATGTATTACAGAGTTGAAAGAGATCAAGCAGAAGGTAGCCGAACATTTTTGGGAGTTCGATCAGAGATTCAAGACCTTAACAGGTCGATTGACTTTTCAGATCCCAGATGAGCAGAACAAGGAATGGTTCATTGTTTCCCTCTTACCACACATCAAAGTTCCTCTGATGTAGTAGAATATTTCTTCGCAGGCTGAAGCACTGGAAATTGCCATGAAGTTAGAATCAACCCCTATGGGAGAATCTAGCTCAGGTACGAGTCAAATCTTGAGTCAGTTGACTAGTTTATCTTTGCAGGTCGAAGATATGAAGAAAGACAAGGGAAAAGATAAAAGAGAAGATATCTAGTGTGTCATATGCATATCAGAGGGCCATGACAAGGAACATTGTCCCCTATTCCATGAATACTTAGCCTCTGGAGCTCTGAGTCCTTTGAAGCAAGTCACCTTACCCTGGTACAAGGTATTTCGAAATAGACATCGTACTGGTGAGTGCTATTACATGCAAAAATATGTTCAGACACCCACAAATTTGTATTTCACATTATGTAAGTCTATGGGACATGATGATAGGGATTATAGGGCTTATGATCTCATGCATGAAAGGTCAAGAGATATATATACAAGATTCAAGGCAAAGTATAACAAGAAGGAAACTCTACATAGTAAAACTCCCTTCGGAGAGGAAACTTCAATCCTCGCGGTGGATTCATAGGAAGAGGATGAGGAGGAGGTATGGGTCAAGGCCGAGGACAGATCATTTGTTATAACCGTGCACAACTAGGACACTTGGAAAGGGACTGGAATAACCCTTGCACTACTTGTATCTATTGCAACTCTTCCTAGCATGTTATTTAAGAATGTCCAACATTGTTGGCTAAACTTTAGGAGAAAAGAGGACCTCAGCAAAACCTGCAGATACAATTGATCAAAGTTGAACCTCCCGGAGATGAACTAGAGTCATTGTTATTACTAGAGGAGGCGTTGTTACCGGAGATGACCGAATGACCCAAGGGAAGACTACAGAAGATTCAAGAATTAGGAAAGCTACAGAGAAGACCCAAACCTTTGATGCAAAGAAAGAAAGACAAATATTTGAGGAAGCAAGAAAAGAGTTCAAAGGAGACCAAGATTCTTCATCAAAGACAAGACCAGAAGTAAGAGAGTATGGAATGCCTCAGGAATTTGATCAGTCTTCTTCGCCAAGAGAAGGAAAAGAGGTAAGCAAGATCATGGAATTTCTATATACTTGTGTTAAGTTGATTCAGGATGAGAGCGTTTTCCAAGAACTACAAAATTTAATCAAAAAATATGAACTAGGAAAGATAGACCCCTTACTGAATAGGGCAATACATCAAATCGGTAAGAACAGAAGGACAAATAAGGAATTACATTTGAATGTTCAAATAGGTGAATATGATATAGACTATGTGGTCCTCGACTTAGGGTCGGAGGTCAATGTCATGACGAAGCAAACTTGGGCACTAATGGGAAAACCAAGGCTGATCTATTCCCCTATCAGGCTCAGGATGGCTCATAAACAGGCTATAAGCCCTTTTGGAAAACTAGAACATGTCCCTGTGGACATTGATGGAGTAAGAACATTTGCAAATTTTGAGATAATTGAGATAGTTGATGACAGTTGCCCTTACCCTGCGTTGTTAGGAATTGATTGGGCCTTCAATAATTCCACTGTGGTTGATTTAAAGAAGAGACGTATGAATTTTTAAAAATATGGCCTTAGGGTCATTGCACCCTTGGATCCAGATGAAGGTCAGCGGTACACAGAACCTATCAGAGAAGAATACCATGCATATGAACTGGAAAACATATACAAATTAACAACCAGACTGTAGGATTACATTAATCCTACAGCTAATGGGAACCTAAGCTGGCGAAGTGATAGCGCATGTTCATCAAAATCAGAAGAAGCACTGGAGAATTGGCAGAATAAAATGTATGAAGTATCTACAAGGAGATGTGCTAGACTAACTAGAGAAGTTTGTTGGATCGGCACAACAGTAAGTAACTTACCCACCTTTGATGGTATAAGATCCTTTAGAAACCTTCTTGTCGAACTTTGAAGAGAGTGTACCAATGCAACAAAGACTGTTGGCGATGGATGAGGCCCTGAGAGAAACCCTAGCAAGATGGTGGGGGGCACACAAAAGTAATATTACAGATTGGGTATAGTGTCATACCTTGATGACAGTGCGTTTCTCGGCACAGTAGAAGGCTGAAAAGTTCAGTACACAGGTCGAAGCTTCCCAAAGGACCATGTGTGAAGCTATGAGGAATCCTAGAGCGACGTTCCTCAAGAACAATGGGTCCACAAATTCATCAACACACTGGACACGACACCTATCAACTAGTACCTTCAAGCAGAGCTACACCTCATCACTACAAATTGGAAATGTATGACTCAGAATTTTGTAACCACCTTCTTCTTTGAAAGTCAATATCCTTTAGTAGATCAAGCACTATAGATTGTCATACAGAAATTATTTGAGGAGGCCTCCAACCTTCCTTTGGAGCAAGACTAGGATGAATGGACTGCACCTCTACAAAAATTGCAAGGTTGTTACAACATCAATGTGAAGACGATGATCCAAGAAAGGTGAACATTATAGAAATAGAAGTCCAAAGATATGTGGAAGGACCAGGAGTTGAGTTACCATTCATTGGATACCCAATCAAGATTAAGAAGGTCAATATTGGAACAGAACAGACACTGAATCTTGCAAATGTTGGGGATTATTGGGATGCTTCCACTATTGACAAGATTACAGAATTACTACATGAATATCAGGACTTGTTTCCAACCAAGTTCACTGATATGAAGGGCATTAAAGGGCCTATGGGAGAGATGAGAATCCCTTTGAATCTAGATGAAAGGCCAGTCAAACAAAGACCTTAGAGATTGAACCTTAAATATAAGGAGAAAGTGAATATTAAGCTCGACAAAATGTTGGAAGCAAGGATTATAGAACCTGTCGAAGAGTCAAAATGGATTAGCCCTATGGTGGTGCAAGACAAGAAGACAGGAGAGATCAGGATATATGTAGATCTCAAGAAGTTGAATGATGCTTGTTTGCATGACCCCTTCCCTACACCATTCACTGATGAAGTGTTAGATAATGTGGGAGACCAGGAAGTATATTCTTTTACAAACGGATTTTCAGGATACCATCAGATCTAGATTGCCAAGGAAGATCAACATAAGACCACATTTGCAACAGAATAGGGATCTTATCAGTATATAGTGATTCCATTTGGATTGAAGAATGCCCCAACCATCTTTTCTAGGGTAGTGGTCGAAGCATTCAAGGAGTTTTTGCATAAATTTCTAGAAGCATATTTTGATGATTGGACTGTTTTTAGTTTACTAAAAAATCATATTGAATGTCTAAGGATAATGTTGGATAAATGCAGCCAGTGTAAAATTGCCTTGAACCTGAAGAAGTGCATATTCTTCTCACCATTTGGAGTGTTGTTAGGCCATATTGTATGCAAGCGGGGATTGTTGGTTGATCCATCTAAAATTTCCATTATAGTTGATCTGCCACCTCCTACTTCAGTCAAACAATTGCGCACTGCGCTGGGACACATAGGATATTATAGGGAGTTCATTAAAGGATATGCCCAGATTACAGCACCCATGGAGAAGCTTTTGAAAAAATATTGTCAGTTCAGTTGGATAGAAGAATGCCAGCAGAGCTTCGACACACTGAAATAGAAGATGGTCACTGCACCCATTCTGGTTCTCCCAGATTGGACCAAGGAGTTTCATGTACATGTTGATGCATCTTCCATTGTCTTAGGAGAAGTGTTAGCACAACCTGGTGAAGGAGATATTGATCATCCATTATTTTTTTCTAGCAGGAAGCTATCAACTGCAGAGGTCAACTACACCACCACTGAGCGAGAAGGGATGCAGAAAATCCATCACTACTTGTTGGGAGGGCACTTTAAAATGTTTATTGATCACTCCATGTTGAAATACCTAGTCAACAAGCCAGTGTCAGGGGGGAGAATATGAAAATAGCTTCTTCTATTTCAGGAATATGACTTTGAGATCATAGTAAATCCAGGAAGAATGAAAAAAGGCCCTGACCACTTGTCAAGGTTGAAACATGGCGAAGAGTCGACCAGTTTGGAGGATTCACTGTCGGATGCACAACTACTAGCCATTAGAAATATTGATGATCACTTCGCATAAATAGTTCAGTTCCTATCAACAGGAATGGCACCTAGTGAATATACGATTCCCCAGAAGAAACAACTAGTAGTGTGCATTGTAGACTTTTCTCTTATAGCTGGACAACTGTACAAANGGGACCTAATGAGATATTGAGAAGGTGCATTACGGAGGTAGGGCGACCATTGATCCTTGCATAAGCTCATGAATGCATCACAGGAGGACATTACGCAGGGAAAGACACTGTGCAGAAGGTTCTAAGAGATGGCCTTTGGTGGCCTACCTTACACAGAGATGCTAAAGACTATTCCAGAGCCTGCAATGTATGCCAAAGAGTAGGAAAACCTTCCTGGAGGGATGAAATGTCATTAGCACCACAATTGACCTTACAAGCATTTAAGAAATGGGCCATCGATTTTGTGGGACCTATAAACCCACCAGGGAAGCGTACAGGAGCAAGGTACATAACTACAACAACAAAGTACTTGACCAGGTGGGCCGAAGAAAGAGCAGTCAAGGATTGTAGTGCAACTATAGTTGCGCACTTCATATTTGATGACATCATAACTAGGTTTGTCTGCCCAAAGATCCTTATGAGTGATCAAGGCACACATTTCATAAATAAAATTGTTGAAGCCTTGACTGTGGAATTTGCAGTTTGCCATCAGAAGAGCACACCTTACCATCCACAAGCAAATGGGACAGTGGAAGCGTTCAACAATATTTTGGAGACAACACTAACCAAGATTTGTAGTGTGAACAGGGATGACTGGGATTTAAAAGTACCAGCAGTACTTTGGGCCTATAGAACCACATGCAAGAAGTTAACAATGCATACCCCCTTCAAGTTGGTGTATGGTCTCAAAGTTATTGTTCCAATGGAATACTTGGTGCTAAGCATAAGAATTGTTTCCTTTATAGATATGGATGACATTAGCGTTGTTCAAGAGAGTCTTGCACAGTTGGTCGAATTGGAAGAAGGCATATTGGTTGCAGGATTCCATCAGCAAGTACAAAAGGAAAGAGAGAAGTCCTACCATGACAGGCACATCAAGAAGAAGGCATTTAAACAAGGTGATTTGGAACTGGTATATGATAGTCATGGACGATTTTAGGGGATAAATTTCTCTCATGGGCTAATTTTCCATGTTTTTTCCAAAAATGAGATTCGTTATTTTAAAAATTATTCGCCCGAATTCTATAGGAGAAAATTATTTTACCTCAAAATTCGCCAAAAATTTATAAAAACTATATAAAATACTTAGAAATTTGAATATTTTTAAAAACATATCGCCAAACATTTATAGTTGACATATGAAGGATTAGTAATATTTGCCAAGGTTTATACATTTTAAAATAAATTTCCATCCTTAAAATCATCCCTGATGAGTTCATGAAGCATCCTGGGAAGTTCAGAACGCATTGTCTCGGGCCATATGAGGTCACTCATGTTACAGAAGGAGGATATGTGCAGTTGAAGACCTTGAAGGGAGAATGGAAGGAAGGATTAGTGAATGGGAGTCAGCTGAAGTTGTATTATGAAAACCAGTTGCCTCGCAGCTCTCAGTAGAAGCATGAAGGAAAAGGGTATAGGTACCAAGTGCAGTTGAAACTGGGTACCAGACACAGAAAAGATAGTTTGCACAAGACAGGAGAGGAGGCATCAAACAGAAAGCAGAGGCTGCACTGCGCAATCTAAATTCCAAGTAAAATAGAAGAATCATATCTGAAGTGACTCGAGATGAGTCACGGGTGAGTGTTGGGGGCCTGTTGGCCCTTGGTTATGGAAGGAAGCAAAGATCAAGGAAGAAAAGGTGAAAAGAGAACTGTGTGGAAGACACAGTGTCTGTTACTGGGTCAAAGTGAGCAAAAGAGTAGGAAAGATGGAGCAAAGCCCGATAAAGCAAGGTGTTGGACGAGGAAATCAAGGATAAAAATTCAAAAAGGAAGAAGGATCGTGGAAAACTCAGCAAGCGGAAAAATCCACTGTTAGATGCTTTGGAGCACCGTGCGAGAAGGAAGGAAAGAAAGGTTGGCGAAGCCCTAAAACGCGGGTTAAGTTGACCTAGGGTTTTTGTATCTAGGGTTTTGACACCTAGGATTCGGCCTAAGGATGTCGATGAGATATTGAAATGTATAAATAAAGATCAAGAGGGCTTGGCTTGGGTTGTTGTTGTTGTTGTCATTGTCGCTAGTATTGATCTAGTTGTATTGTTGATGAGAGTAATTATTATCGTACAGGAGAGAGGGTCGAGTAAAGAGCCTTCTGGTATTGTAAGATCTTCTGTTGGGTGCGAAGATCAAGTCCTGCAGCTGGGTGCGCAGGAAGGGGAGAGATAAAGAGAAGAGATAAGATGTGTTGGTTAAGAGCGCAAATTAGAACTGTATGCTTTCATCTTAATATATCATAAAGAACAATTCTATGGACGTATCCCTAGAGAGAGGGTGAACCACGTATATTTGTCTTGTGTGTGTGATTGATGATGTGTTATTTTGCCTTGATATATTGTTATTGCATTGTTGTGGTAGATCTGAAAGATGTATGGAGTAGATCTAAGCTGATAAGTGATATAGGCATGTTGTATTGTTTTAGTATTAGATCCACTTGATATTTTCCTTGGTTGCAGACATTTATGTCCTATAAACCCCCCATAGTTGATTCGGGTGAGATTGCATCTGCTTTGTAGGTGTAGCCGAAAGGGCCAGTAGTTAGGGCTTGTTGGTGCACTCTTGGAGCTGAACCCTGGGTCTGCTCCTGTGCCAACAAATATGCTTTGATTTTTTCTGTACATAATATTTCTAAGTCTTGGGTATTATATTTAGGGGCTTCATTTCATGCCACACCCCATAGGAAACATTTTTTAGATTATGTTCAAGGTGGTTTTGGACAGGTTCATTTGGGTGATGATGCACCATGCAAAATTGTTGGAATGGGAAAGGCAAAAATAAAGCAAAGCAATGGAAACCAATGGTTGTTGAAAGAGGTTAGACATGTTCCAAATCTAAGGAAAAATACAATTTCAACAAGGCATTTGGAAAGTGAAGGTTGTATATCCATATTTACAGATAAGGTGTGGAAGGTCACCAAATGATCATTGGTGATATCAAAAGGAGAGAAGGTAGGTACAGTGTATTTATGTATTGGTAATACTTGTTTATTTTTCTATGAGAAATTTTAAGCATGAAGTTCAATCCATTTTAGCATTTAACTTAACCATAAACAATAATGTTGCAGCAACCAAGATCGCAAGAAGAAACACCATGCACAAGAACACAAGAAGTATCTTGGGAAATCCTTATCAACAAGGGAAGAAAACCCAGCCAAAATCCTTTGCTATATTCTTCAAGAGAAATACCTTCACCACCAATAAAACCTAGCACACAAGAGGGTGCTCAAACCCTAGAATACTATCACCCAAGAGAGGTGTGCACTTTTCCCAATAAGGTGTACTTGCTGAAATTTCCAAAATCACATGAAATATATGATTCCTCAATGGGGAATTTACCTTTACTTATACTAGACTGAACCTGTCAAAAGAAGTGTCTATTGGCACAACAGGGCCGACCTCACTATCTCACAATATAATTAATATTAACTAGATTAATTATCTTTTACATTTATTATTAATCACATTAAGGTGGGGCCGACCTGTACCCTTTACATTACAATTAGGGTTACAGGCAGGTCTGACTCTTGAACAATATAGCAATGGATATTATACACCCACTAGTTCTCATCCACTAGGGGCACATCCATAAGGATGTTCATATCTCTGGCTCACTGAATTACACAGAAGAACCACTTCTTCACCAGTGCTCAGCCACTAGGATCACTTTCACCTGTGCTCATCCACATGCATGTCCACTCAACAGATCTTCTTTCCCACTACATTACACAAGAGAGTCATTTGTAGTTTGTCATCAAATCTTCTGCTCAGAGGAGGCTAATACATCATCTTCATTTATTTCCTCATGAAGATGCACCCATCACTTTGGGATTTCACACGTTTACCTTGTGCTCAGCCACAGGCAAATCCAACTCTGCAAATCTCCTTTCTCACTGTGTTATATAGAAGAATCATTTGGAGTTCTTCTCAAATCTATGTAAGGAGGAGGCCATATTTACATTCCATATCTATCTCAGATATGAACCACACACCCCTCTCGGGGGATTTCTCTCAGGTTTGTAAGCTGGAGAATGTCTCACGTAGTTTCAATCATCAACACTCCTTCTAAGCTAGGGAGGAATTATTCATCATGCCAAGTCTCACACAGATGTACTTTGAACTTTGTCTTGGTTGTAGTCATCAACACTCCCTCTCAACTAGGGAGGTATTCATCACCAAGTTAATTTGGTGAAGATGTATGTAGTCTGCTCATGTGTAGAAAGGTATTGCATGGGTACTATTTTCCTCTGCATCTTATCTATGATATAATCATATTTCATCTCAACGTGTTTCAATCCATCAAGAAACACTGGGCTCTCAAAGAGATTTACACATGGATATTGTTATAATAATAGGATCTGTCTCATGCTCAAGTAAATATGTTAGAATATTGTGAAGCCACATTGCTTCACACACTTGATGCTCTATACTCTGCTTCATTGGTACTCAAGGCCACAAAGTTTTGTTTCCTACTACATCAAGAAACCATGGTAAACTTCACAATAACACAACAATCGTATGTTCTCTTAAAGTCCACTGTACTCTCTGCTCAATCTGTATAGGAAAATCCCTGCAAACTCAATTTCACACTTGTAGGCATATCTCAGACTATGTCAAATTGTGCCTCGTGTATATCTCAATACATGCTTTATTGTCTCGGCTGGCTCATGGATTGGATAAGAATTTTCACTGCATAGCATGAATCAGGTCTGGTGTTAATCAGATACATCAATGATCCAATCAATTGTGGATCAATCTCGTCTGAATCATCATCATTCATTTTCTTCAAACCTATCACGGTGTTTTTGTATTCTGTCAAACTGAACTTCTTTTAATATTCTTGATGTATGTTTTCCTTGACTTAGGAAAATATCATCGATCCTCTGTCATACTTCTTGTCCCAAGAATTGGTGCATCATACTCATATCCTTCATCTCGAAACTGGAAGTCAAATATTACTTGTATCCAACAACAAGGCTTTTTGAATAATTCATCAAAATCAGGCTCTCATCACCAACATTTTAATAATATAGGTTTGGATCAGCAACACTCTTGTTGAAACCCAAACTCATCAAGAATCCATCCATCTTATATAGTTTCCAACTCATGGATGGTAGTACGGATGGAAGTGTATTGGGTTTACTGGATCAAGTGTCTCATCATAGACAACTCCCTCTGTTTGTGATAGACCTCTGGCTATAGATCTCACTTTCCATTTCTTGACACTTCTATCAGTTGCATGCTTGATCCTATAGATCCAATTGGAATTCATCACAAACTTCCCTTATGGTCTCTGAACAATATATTATACATCATTCTTTTAAGATATACTAGTATTCTTTTGTTATGGCATCTTTCCATACTTGTTCTCATGTTGTTTCTCTATTACAAGAAGGCTCATAATCAATGATGTGGCTCATGGTTGAAGAGTAGCTTGAAAACTATCTTTGTTTTCTCGGGATGTGCCTTGAGAGGCTTGTATGTTTATCTTCCTCCTGCAAAGTGATACTAGACAAACCTTTTATTCCCTAATGAAATGTCTTTGAGCATATCAACTGCAACAACTAGATCAGATGGAATAATGTATGTCTCACTCTGAACTGTTGAAGGGGGAGAAGGAATTGTCTCACTTTCAATCTCTATCTGAGACTCTCTAGATCTTTGAAAGGCTATCTCTTCTTTAAGGACAACATCTCTGTTTGTCTCAATTTGTCTCTGACCAGGGATTTTGATCTGGAATGTCTTCGAAGATTCATTTTTACTCATAAATGTATCATGTCTCCTTGAAGGGTCTGGCTTGGACTTCTTCTCTTTGGGTACATGAAAATACACTGGGCACCCAAATATCCTGAAGTGTTCAATCTTAGGCTTCACTCCAGTGAAGGATTCTTCGGGAGTTATGTTTTTCAAAGTCTGGTGAAGACTCTTGTTCTAACCATATACGGTGTCATGCATGCTTCTTCCCATAGAATCATAGAAGGATTCTGATCATGCATTACTGCATTGGTTTCCTCAATAATAGTTATATTCTTCCTCTTTCTCAAATAGTTTTGACTTCCTCGGAGTCAAGTGGCTCCTTCTGAAGGATAAACATCTTCCTTTGTTGTTAACATGTCTAGAACAAGAAAACAAGAGGAACCAAAACAAGAATATCTCCTAAAGGAGAATAATGATTACATCTCTAGAATCAAAACAATTTAAGGATTGTTGTCACAGCTACAACAACTACTTGTAATGTAGCAAACTTTAGAAATATAGGTTAGAGTAATGACAATTTCAACAATCAAACATGGGGTGTTAACTTCCATTGTGTTGTTCTTCTGAATGCACTGAGATACCTCTGGATCCATGAATTCAACAAGAAGGTTCCTTCCTCCTACAATTTATCTCATGACAATGACACAAATAATATATATGCAAGTTCATACCTGAGGGTGTTGGTATGATTTCTCCAATGGCACCTAGTTGATCTCTGTCTTCTTGAAATCTTCATGAAGAGGGTAGTCATAGTGTCACCTTTTTGTATCACCCACAATAAGTCTTCCTATGAAGTATTGTATTCCAGGAACTTGAATTTGCTTGATCCATCAAGTGTATCTTCCATCATAGGTATGTTCATCATAATTTTATATTCTTCACAAACTCTTGTCAACTAGGCTAGAAAACCTAACGGCTAGGCTAGGCTAGCACTTTTAGGTTTTGTTGGACTTATGTCTGCCAACAATAATCCTTTGAAATATGGAGAACACTGGTGACCTGAAGAGCTCCTTCAATGAGTTACAAAAACCCTAATTCTGAAATTTCTAAAAAAATGAGTGAAACCCTACAAACCCTAGGGCCAAACTTTCCAAAATGCTCGTAATTTCATTATGAGAGTCTCTAGAGGTGCGTTGGAGAAGGTCATACTCTCCTATGCCAAAATTTGCCTCAACTTCCAAGTTTTAGGGGCTGAAACACTCAAAAAAAGAGGGTCGTATGGAATTTATGGGAACCCTAGGAGGGTCGTACGGTTCAGAAAGAGAGGGAGGATGATTGGTAAAATCTTGTAGCTTGTGCAATGGGTTCTTCAATACCTATGCTCTAATACTATTTTGATTTTTATATGACCAAGGTCAAGCATGAAGTTCAATCCATTTTAGTATTTAACTTAACAATAAACAATAATGTTGCAGCAACCAAGATCACAAGAAGAAACACCATGCACAAGAACACAAGAAGTATCCTGGGAAACCATTCTCAACAAGGGAAGAAAACCCAGCCAAAATCATGTGCTATATTATTCAAGAGAAATACCTTCACCACCAATAAAACTTAGCATGCAAGAGGATTCTCAAACCCTAGAAGACTAGCACCCAAGAGAGGTGTGCACTTTTCCCAAGAAGGTATACTTGCTGAAATTTCCAAACTCACATGAAAGATATGATTCCTCAATGGGGAATTTATCTTTACTTATAATAGACTAAACCTATCAACATAAGTGTCTATTGGAACAATAGGGATGACCTCACTAGCTCACAATATAATTAATATTAACCAGATTAAGTATCTTTTACATTTATTATTAATCACATTGAGGTGGGGTCGACTTGTACCCTTTACATTACAATTAGGGTTACAGGTAGGTCTGACTCTTGAATAATATAGCAAGGGATCTTATACACCCACTAGTTCTCATCCACTAGGGGCAGATCCATAGGGATGTCCATATCTCTGGCTCACTACATTACACAGAAGAACCACTTATTCACTAGTGCTCAACCACTAGGATCACGTTCACATGTGCTCATCCATAGGCACGTCCACTCAATAGATCTTCTTTCCCACTGCATTACACATGAGAGTCATATGGAGTTTCTCATCAAATCTTATGCTTAGAGGAGGCTAATACATCATCTTCATTTATCTTCTTATGACGATGCACCCAACACTTTGGGATTTCACACGTTCACCTTGTGCTCATCCATAGGCACATCCAACTCTACAGATATGATTTCTCATTGCGTTACATAGGAGAATCATCTATAGTTCTTCTCAACTCTATGTAAGGAGGAGGCCATATTTACATTCCATCTCTGTCTCAGATAGGAACCACACATCCCTCTCATAGGATTTCTCTCAGGTTTGTAAGCTAGAGAATGTCTCATGTAGTTGCAATCATCAACAATACTAACTCTTCTATCTCTTTAGCTTCTACAGGAGTGGATAAAGCGTTGTGGAATCATAGTCTTGGACACTTGAGTGAGAAGAGGATGTAGATACTTCACAAAATAAAAATTTTCCATATCTTAAACAAATTGATTTGGATTTATGTGAGCATTGTGTTTATGAAAAACAGAAGAGAGTCAGATTTCTCAAAGTCAGAAAAGAAAAGAAGAGTGAAAGGTTACAGCTTGTGCATACAGGTGTATGGGGACCAGCCTTACCACCACCCTTGTTTATTTGGCTGAGGGCCCATGCAATATGGGAGAAACCCAACACAAACCTACGGTAGAAATTAGCAAGTCCCAAGAAGCTCCAAAGCTCAGTGAGTGTTGTTGGGGTTGGCCAGTCACGAATGACTTGGATCTTGGCTAGATCCACATGTATGCCATGTTGATCAATGATGTAGCCCAGGTAATGGACCATGTCCATGCCGAAGGAGAATTTTTCCAGGTTGGTGTATAGCTTGTGTTGTCGCAGGGTGTGCAGAACCTGTTGAATATGTTACAAGTGTTTGTCCCAAGTCTTGTTGTAAATTAGAATGTCATCCAGATACACCACTACAAAAGTATTGGTGAATGGTCGGAGGATATCATCCATCATCCTCATGAAAGTGGCTGGAGCATTTGTCAAACCAAAGGGCATGACCAACCATTCAAAAAGTCCTTCCTTTGACTTGAAGGCGGTCTTCCATACATCTGTATGTTCTATCGAGACCTGGTGGTAGCCAGACTTCAGATCAATCTTACTGAAGTATTTGGCCCCCGTGAGTTGATCAAGGAGGTCATCAATTCATGGAATTGGGTACCGGTTTCTGACAGTGATTTTATTCAGAGCTCGGTAATCAATATATAGTTGCAAGGTTCCATCTTTCTTATGTACCAGCATGATTGGGCTCCCGCAAGGTGATGAGCTAGGGCGTATGTGCCCCTTGTGGAGAAGTTCTTGGATCGGTCTCTTGATCTCCTCATTCTCTAACAAAGAGAGGCGATAGATTGGCCCATTGGGCAGTGGTGCGTCGGGGGTCAAATCAATGGGGTGCTTGACCTGGAAGTGCAGAGGTACCCCTATAGGTGAGGAGAAGATATCCGAGTATTCTTCCATGACCTTATCTACTTGCTTCTGCTGTGTGGAGAGGTCGGCCGCAGAGACCCTGGATATGGCTGGGATATTTCGCTTATTCTGAGAGTGGATCACGAAGAAGACAAACTTCCCCGTCTAAGAGATGACCTTCCTACATTGCTTATCAGAGATTAAGGAAATAACACTAGGTGGGACTGCCTCGGGTATCCTGTACAATTTCCCGTTCAAAGTAATAATAACACTATGAGGCCTAGACTCATATACAGCATGACATTTCCATAAATAAGGTTGGCCCAAAAGAACATCACAAACTTCAAGAGGAGAAACATCACATAATACCTTGTCTTTGAAGGGCTTGATTCCATACGACAGTCGACACTGTTGGTCGACGCAGAGATCGCTTCCTTGGCGGAGCCATCCAATGGTGTAGGGTTGTGGGTGTGGCGTTGTTGGCAGGGCCAGTCGCTTGACAACCTCTGCTGAGATGAGGTTCTTCTGGCTACTACTGTCAACGATGAAGTGCAGCGAGGTGCCTTTTACCCACAACTGTGAATGGAAGAGGCACTCTCCTTCTTCTGGCTCGTCTGGTTCACCAGGCTGGATCTTGGTGGTAGCAACGGTGGCACTGGGTTCCGCATCAATGATCTGTCTTCCCCTTTCTGGTTCTGTCTCGAAGTCAAAATATCCATCTGATTCAGAGGCTTTCACTTCGGCCACCAGGGACTGCTTTGAGCGACAGTCAGCAGTGTTATGCCAAGGGCTCTTATGGAAGTCGCACCACTTCCCGATATCTTTCTTTGTCTTTCCAGTGTCCTTCTTTGCTTGCGGCTTGTACTGGTTGTCTTGATACTGTCCATATTTGTTGTGTCCTTTGTTCGGTGGGTTGGGGCTGCACTTTCCTGGATTTTGTTGCGAGGGGTTCCCAAGCCCAAATTGTCTCGTCTTTTGTTTGAGCTTCTACTCGATTTTGACGGCATATCGGTAGGTCGCGCCCAAGGATGAGATGTCTAGAAATTCCATTTTGGTCTGGATGTATCTATGCAAAGCACCGCGATACTTGAGCACCAGATGTCGCTCTGAATCTTTGATACCCAACTTGGTGCGCAAGGTATGGAAGATATTTGTGAAATCTGGCACTGCTTGGTCTCTTTCTTGCTGCAGTGTGGTCCATTTGGTATACAAGTCATCATAACTTCCGACAGGGTAGTACTGTTCCTTAATAGCATCCCTGAAGGATTCCCAGGTGGATATGACTGAAAATAATGAGGTTTCCTCTGTTTCCTTTTGCTCACATAAATTTTCCCACCAATCTTTGACATGGGGAACGGCTTTGAGGAGCGCAAAAGTAATCTTTTCTCTATTCGAAAATTTATGAACAGAAAAATTGTTAGAAAATGTTTAACAGGTAACATATGCTTGTCATTGATGGCAAGAACAACAATGAAGATGGCATGGGTACAGGAAGAATGTACAAAGGATTGTTGGCATTTTTTATAGGCAGCGTAGACTTGTCATTGATGGAAAGAAGAGCAATGAAGATGGCATGGGTACAGGAAGAATGTACAAAGGATTGTTGGCATGTTTTACAGGCAACGTAGACTTGTCATTGATGGCAAGTACAGTAGTGATGATGTCTTAAGTACAATAGTGAATATGGCAGGATCAGAATGTGCATGTGAAGACTCTGCAAAGGCGTAGAAGTCCAAGAATCCCTTGGGGATTCGGAAGTGAAAGCTCAGGAGGAACAACATCGAAGAGAAGGAAGACAGAGATCCACAGCCGTTGGATCTCATTCAGAAATCCCGTCAGTTGTCAGATCGGACAGGAGCTGCACGAGGTTTACCATCAGGAAAATCCAAGATGAAATCCCGACAGGACGAGGGTCGTCAGATCTGAATATAGACTAGAAGAGCGCGCTAAAGAGGGAGACAGATCTCATCCGTCAGATTCGAGCGCAGGGTCCGACCACCGTTGGATCGAAGAGAACCTGCATGGTCTTTAAAGTGTAAGGAGAAGTGGGCGTAATCACAATATGCAAAATCGCGATGAAATCTGAGCCGTCAAATAAAGATTTGATCTGAACCGTTAATTCCAGTCAGTATCGGGGATCGGGACTTTGAAGTGACAAGAACACTTGACATCAAGAACCTCGATTTCGCAATATGCGATATCGTGATTCAATCGCAGCCAATGAATTGAGAATGAGATCTGGACCGTTGATTTTCTTCATGGAGTATTGGGGATTGGGACTTTGAAATGTCAAAATCACTTGACAACAAGAACCTCGAAATCGTGATATGCGATTTCGCGATTTAATCACATCCGTTAAGATAAGAAGTGATCTGGACCGTTGATTTGACCGCTTTAAGGAATTTTGTTAATCGGGATTTGTAAGTGAAAAGAACATTGAACATAAGGAATGTCGAAACCCGATTTAAAAAAAAAACAAGAATAATAAAGGTCATCCAATGATGTGGATAAAACTTGACCGTGATCGGAGGATTACTGTTTTCTCTCACAGTTAACTACTGAGTTTGGATTCTGTTATCAAAACGGACTCATAATTGCAAATCAGTTAGCGTTTCAGTTGGCCTTTCAGTTGCTTGGACAGTTGTCTTTTTTTGCCTAAGGAAATGGGAAGTGGAACCGTCGAGAAGGTATGCATAAAATAAAATGAGAAAGATTGTGGATGGTTGGCTATTCTGGAGGAAAAAGAGCTTGTAATTGAAACAGAAAGGATGAGCTCGACTTTTACAGAGAAGACGAAGAGTCTCAACTGCCAGATAGGCTGAGGAATCTCAGCATAACACCCAGTGATGTTGAACGCGTGGGAAAATGGCCAGAGTAGTTGAAGAGTTACCATGATGATCAGGCAGAGCACTCGAGAGGTGGAGGATATCGTAGCAGTGTGAGTATGCAGAGGTATTGCGCACATTACATGTACGAGGTGCACAGAAGCTATAAGTACATGGTACAGAGAAGAGATGCGGTTGTTGTTGCTGTGGAATTTGTTGTGATTGTAGCTGGTGAAGGTAATTCATGTGTGGAGAAGAAGGGGAGTGGATCAGCTGAATTGAACAGAAGAGGATCTGTGCAGTGAATGGGTATGGCACACTGAGCTTAAAAGGCAGAAGAACAGATAGCACAAGTGAGGTGTGCAGGAAGGAAATGAGGCAGACAGAGTAACGAAATGCAGCAGAACAGTGATGAGTCTGGTAAGCCATTGTTGAACATTATATCACTGTGATAAGTTTGAGTAACAAAGAATTTATATTTCAGGGTGGTTGGGAGGTGCTTGGGAGGAATTTTGTCCTCAGAAGTTCAAGTGGGTGCTTGAACACAGGGAGTTGTAGCTTCCATCCGGTTGCAGCCAGAGAAACCAGGGTGGCAGGGTGGTGCAAGGGAGAACTCTTGTTCTCTGTTATATAGGTTGGTGCCTGTATGATTGGAAGTTGGTGTTGGAAACACTCAGGGAGTTGGTGCTTCCTTCTAGTTGGTGCTAGAGAAACCAGGGATTTGGTGCTTCCTTCCAGTTGGTGCTAGAGAAACCAGGGAGTTGGTGCTTCCTTCTAGTGGGTGCTAGAGAAAACAGAGAGTTGGTGCTCTCAGCAAGTTGCAGCTTGCAAAACAAAGGTTGTATCCTCATTATGAGTTGGTGCTCATATGTATGATAATGTAAAGAATGTAATTATTACTTATCATATAAAGAAAAAGAGGTTTTTAGCCTGCATGGGTTTCCTCGGAAAATATCTATCTTTGTGTTTCTCATATATGTGACTAATGTTGAATGTGCCTATGTTTGTTTCTCCACATTATTGTGATCATCATTTATTGTTTCTGCAAAGAGTTTTAAAAGAAGCATAATTGTTTAAGCTCAGTTACAACTGATTCACCCCCCCCTCTCAGTTGTCTAACAATTGGTATCAGAGTCGGCCCCCTTTTTATATAAAGGTAGATCCTAGAGCTTAAACATGACAAGCCATGAAGGGACTTCAGTCACCAGGCCTCCTCTATTTGATGGAACAATTTTTTCCTTCTGGAAGGTTAGAATGAGATCATACCTAATGGCCTTAGGAGTTGATGTATGGGATGTGGTAGAAACTGGATACATAAATCCTATTGTGCTAGCTTCCAAGGATGATAAGTTAGAATTTAGCTTTAATGCTAAGGGAATGAATGCTATCTTGAATGGACTTGCAGAAGCTAAGTTTGTGAAGGTGATGCATCTTCAAGCTGCTAAAGAAATGTGGGACAAACTCATTAACAGCTATGAAGGTAATGAGAAGGTGAAAGATGCCAAGATTCAAACCTACAGAGTACAGTTTGAAAAGCTACAGATGAAAGAAGATGAAATTGTTGGAAAATACTTTCTGAGAGTAGAAGGAATGGTAAATGCTATGAAGGCACTTGGTGAAACAATTGGGGAACCTTCTTTAGTTCATAAAATCTTGAGATCTCTCCCAGATAGGTTCAACCCGAAGGTCTCTACTATAGAAGAACTTAATGATCTAAAAATCTTGTCTTTTGATCAACTTCTAGGAACGTTGACTACATATGAGATGAGGATAGTTACAGATAAACCCACCTCTAGAGAAGCATCATTTAAAGCAGATAAAAATGAATATTTTGAGCCTGATGAAATTGAAGAAAAATTCGTGAGAAGACTAAAGAAAGGATCAGGTAAGTACCAAGGTAAGTTGCCCTTCAAATGTTTCAACTGTGGTAAGATAGGTCATTTTGCAAATAAATGTCCACACAAGAAACATGATCAAAACTCTGAAGATGAAGAGAAGCACAA